>MIEF01005959.1:0-21909 GCA_001870725.1 Taenia solium | reverse complement strand
ATTCTACCACATGATAATGTGGAGAAATTGATGAGTGAATGCACACTTAACCACCGCGCCCCGCTTTGCTATCTCTTCCGATATTTCGTGTGTTCAGTATGCATTTGGGCACAGGAATGAAGTTAAGATGCAGCGTCCCGATACTTCCTTGAGGGCAAAAGGAGGCGTGATACTAAAACAGAATATATGCGTCCAGCAAACGGAGGCATTGAGACTACTGTCATGGCTCAAAGGTCAGCCCATCCGACTGGGGCAACATGGCCACCCAAAAGACCGTAACCGAAAGCAGCAGTCAAAGGAACAAGGTATTACATCGAAAATCCCCAGATATTGTGTCAACAATCCTCTTGAAATACCAGAGTGAAAAATTGCGCCCAATCTCAGACCAATTCTATCCCAGTCTGTTGAAGTTCATTTATGTTGATTGCAAAACATGCTTTGTGTTGAGCCCATCTTAGTGAGACTGAAGCACTTAAGTGATAAAAACGCGTTCGTTCTTTCCTATATCAAGGCACGAAAATTGTGCTAGCATTGTTTAAATAAGCAGTTCCAATGAGTGTGGCATTAGTAGTTCATTTAGCTTCTCGAGGAGTGCTTAGTGGACAAGACATGCTCCGCTAAAATGGTTTGAAGTTCAACTGGCGACACCGTGTGTGTGTGTGTGTGTGTAATTTGGCCTTCTCTTCGGGTAGTAGCATGGACTAATCCACACAGCTCTAGTAACGTGTCTTAATTTGTGCCTCGAATCCCACGCCCATTCCACAACGGAAAACCGAGCTAGAGAGGATGTTCTCGGCGAGCAGAATTGCATTAGCGAGGAGTGCCAACGTCAACTTGTACTTTGTTTAAAGCATGCTGGTGGTGGGAAGCATTTAGTTGGCTGAAATTGGTCGAGAGTTCTAGCAAATCGGCTTCTGGTGACAATTGCCAATGTTCTGTTTCCAGTGCCACAGAGTCTCAAACAGTGCTGCCTACTGCCTTTCGTTTACTAGAAAACCACGTGTTGGTTGCATGACGTAAGGCAGTCATTTGGCTTTACTACGCAATTATTACGAGTTTTCTTAGCCTACATAAGCATTGCATGGCAGAATAATGCGGAGAGATTGTGGTGCTCATTGTTCGTGTCATTGTTGATGCACGCATCCATGTGTCAATACTACCTAAGTAGATGAAGTAGAAGCCGTTTTTGATGGATAGAAATAAGGTATTCTGAATGCAGACTGATTTGCGTGGCAAGACAGTCAGTGGCCTCCCTGTGTTCGGAGTAAAATTGGGACCAGCTCACTGGCAGTGCCATTTCAAAAAGGGGCTCGATTGTTACGCACGGATAACTTAGCCTGGGTAAACTCGTAGCTAGCAATTGTGTACTTGCTTAAGAAGTTCATGGAGTAGATTTTAAAGATGAACACCCAATCCAATTGCACGAGTCTTCTGGGGATAGAAGTGCTTCTTATAAATTGCGTGAGTCTGAGTAGTTTACCGAAATGTTGGGGTAGGCAGTGTCCCGCAGCACCTTCATTTTCTGTAGGCAAGCTAGCAATCTGCGAAAGGCCACATGGGCGATTGAACCTATGGATTCCATGCCTGATGCAAGATACATCGACGTTAAACCCGCCTTATTGTGACCTGAGAATATATTGTGGCATCATCGTTTGCTCCAACCGACGTGGTTTACGCTGGCGAGACCCAATTTGCAAGATCTTAAGGAATTACAATAAAAAGTATTGATTTTGATTGCCTTGCCCTGTTGCAAAGATTTCTCTTGCTTGCAATAAACGTCAGGCAAAGTCTATTCGACTTGGGTCACTTTTAAATGTGTCCTGGCTTTCCGTCGCTCTTTGGTTGCTTAGTACATGACGTTACAGTGTCTTCCGTCGAATGGCCACAGCGATCAAGTAATGTGTGGGCAGCTGCAATCCCTGCGCAATGGCCCTCTCTTTACCTGCTGTATCGATTGGGGGGTTTCTCATCTCTCCATCATTCTGCCCTTGGGAGCTCATTCATACGGAAGAATGGGAGCTCCGCAACCCATTGTGTGTACTGTGCCCCACTGTTCTCAAATCCATAGCTGAGTCCTCCACAGTGGGAAAGCATTTTCCATTGCAAATCCCTCTGTCTATGGCGCGAAGCATGGTCCCACAATATGCCTGTTACGTCGCAGCCAGTGGAAGCAGTTCAATTTAACCGCCTCTCTAGCATGTGATGGCGCTGTGATCTGGAGTGAATTTGCTTAAGCATAACGCTGTATTTACTGCAGTGAAGAGAGGTGTCGAATTCATTTTGTGCAGCGTTCAAGTTGCACATGCTTTGGGCTAGGAACATTAGCATATGTGGTCGTTTCCTGTTTTTCCTAATTTATTTCCACGCACTTTTTACGAGGCATATGGGGCGGGTAGTGGGAGTGATCTCATGGCCGGTGTAGTTGGCCCAGGTGAGCAATCCACCTTGGTCGCCCCCTACGCCTACCCTTCTGTCCCCCGTTAGCTCCTAGCTTTATCGTCCACCGCTCGACAAGAAGTGGAGACAAGACGTGGCCAACCCGTCTTTGGCTCTGCGGTGACATGAGTAAACATAGCTCGGTGGTCTCACTACCCGCGCTTTAGTCACATGATGATAATGATGATGAGGAGGAGGATGCCTCGGTGGTCTTTGGCACACTTTGTACTTGTTGTCAGCCAAGCGACCTCATGATCTTTTCGATGCACTGGGTGGAGTAAGAAGAATTCGTGGATGCACACAGACATTCATCAGGCTTGTGTATTCTCCACCAAATCATAGATTGTTTCTCCATTCATCCCGATGATGAAACAATAGGGAGCACAGTGTTGGTGTTGTCAATGATGATGACGATGTTTCATATTCTACCCCCACTAGCATTGATATTTCATGAGACAGTGAGACAGAACATATAATGAGGCGGAGTGGATATGCGAGAAAGTAGCTAAGTGAATGCAGTGGGGAGCACATTTGTCGTCGCTGTGGTTCTTGTGTCTCTCCCGTCGTTCCATTCACTACTCACATCCGTGCGTGCGGGTAGGCAGGCAGGCAGGCAGAGATAGCCAATGCACACAAAGGACGCACAGCAGCAGTCGGTGGTCTCATCGGTTCATTGGTCCATCCGTCATCCATTCATCGACCCATCAACTGACCAAACGCTTGGAGCAGATGAGTCGGTGACGAGACCCAAACCTGTGTCTTTCACACACATCGGTTTATTTTGTGGTTGTGGTGGTGGTGGTGATTCTTTTGCTCTGTACCATGTCACGGGTGCACACACACACGCACACCATGAGTGTGTCAATTCATGCTTGATGCCTAAATGGTGGGAGGGGTGGAAGCCATGTAAGCAGGCCACATCATTTCAGGAGCAAACGTAAACCAGTGTAAGGCAAGCGAATGGCTGCTGAAATAATAACTAAGTGCCAAATTAATTGATTGAATTAATTGTAGCTGGGCTGTCCCACTACTACGGGGACGTAGCAATCCGGTAAAATGTGGACACAGTGTGGTTGTGAGGCAGGATCACTTCCTTTTCCATCGATGCTATAATATTGTGAACTGACAAGTGCCCCCTTCTTACTTCTCAGCTCACTACCAGTGTTAGATAGATGCCATCACCACCTCGTTCCCCTCCTTTCACACCCCCCTAGTTGGCCCCCTCTGCCTCTAGAACGCAAGACAAATCCTGAACCCACTATTAGTCGTGATAGCTCGTAACCCACCTAGTTGACAAAACACCGGCTATCGAGCACTATTTTGGTCTTAAGAATATTAAACCTTAGGCCCCAAAATCCAAACGTGAAAATTGGAGGGTGATGCGTGGATTGATGTGGTTTTGACTGTTTGTACCATCCTCCATCCCCATCTTCATCCTTTTTCCTTCCTCTTAAAATGCAACCGAAAATCCCACATAAGGCAGTGTTGGACCCAACACATTCTACTGATTTCAACTCCTAGGTCATTAATTTACGCCTGCTCCACGAAGCGTCCATCGTCATGAGGCCACATCGAAGGTGATTTAGCAAACAGCATCTCAGTTCCTGCGATCCTCGCCAGAGACAAAACCTGAGGCAAACCAAGTATCGTTTGTTTAACAGAAATTTCAATCGTCATACCTGCCGGCATTGGGTGATTCGTCCAAATATTCGTGCTAACTGCAGTTAGTTGTTTTAACGAGTCGATCTCTTCCCAAATATCTGAAGATGCCACTGTCCCTCATCATCTTCATTGCTTTATATGCGTACAATATTCATGCCGACCATGGTTTGTTGGCATGAAACACATGTTACGCGCTTGTGCGCTACGTAACAAAGAAGGCAGTTTCGATGAAAGACCAAAGCCATACCTGTAGCGACCCGAGACTTCCTTGAATGCAAAAGGAGGCATTATAACAAGAAAGAACCCATACATTCGGAAAACAGAGGAATCGGGCTGCTGGCATGGCTCAGAGGCCAGCCTACCCGGCTGGGGCAGTATGGCCACTCTACTGACTGAAGCCGAAATCGGCAGCCAGAACAGGCAAGGTATTACAGTGGTCTTGCCAAAGTCAATTAATGAAAATGCCGACGCGTTGACAACCATCGTATCCCTGAAAGGGAATGAATGAATATGAGCTTTTAAGGTATGTTAAACATCACAGAAATATTAAAAATGTATACGAGGTGTAACGAGCATACATGCGCCCAACCCACCTTTGGCTTTGAATGCTTTTCAACTTTAACTGCAGTGACGGCGAACCCGCAGACCTTCTCACGCATTCAGCGACACCGCCGTTCATCGACGAGGAATCAATCGGTACGAACGTTCGCAGACATTGAGGCAATCCACTGCACAGCTGTTCAGAGTCGCCACAGAAAGGGAATCTGCCTTTTAACTGCCGTTGGCCTCCAACCGGTGCTAAAATTGCTATTTGATCGAGAAGAGAAGGGAAACCGCATACCACGCAGCAGAGTACACAAGCCAGCCATTCATTCGCGACCTCGAACAACACGTGCGTCGTTGTTAACCAAAAAGAAGCCAAAGAATACCATTTAAAACTACCAAATGTAGTGTAAGCTAAGCAAATCATAGACGAAAATACGTTCCGGCAATATTTTGATTCACCGTTGATACGAAACACATGTTTGATACAAATAAGTATGTTCAAGTAAAGAGCAAACAAACTAGCTACGTGTTGATATTTGGATTGCATGTAATCACTGTGCATAAAGCTTGGAATATCGCCAGCATGCATTTATAAATCTTCATCATTTATTGCTAACCTTGAATTTGTGCCCACGTAGCAAATTACTTAGTACTCCACATTGCTTTTCAAATTTGGAGCAGGAAACAGTGCATTTCTGTTTGCTGGAGCGGTTGAACTGCCAAAAACACACAAAACAATGAAAGTTCATTAGTGTTATCGAAGGAACATTTAAGTGATTGGCTAGATTTGCACGTGAGGTGCGTGAGTGGTGTGTATCATGTGAGCATCAGTTTTGACTGATGCTGTTTTGATTGCCGTACGAAGTTGGAAATCTGGCGAGCGTTTAGTACTTTTGCAGCGGATTTAGTCTCCTTGTCGCAACCAGGTCCTTTAATTGTTAATTGGCTTTCTTTATGCACTCTCTTGCTACAGGGAACACAAAGCCTTCTAATGTGACTGTTAGGACGTTTATTTTGCCAACCGCAATGGCTACTCACTTCCCTTTTTGCCGTGCAGTGCTGTGAATGGTAAGTAACGATTGTTTCAGTAGTTTGTGAAGCTGTTTGTTCTTTTAATTGCGCTGAGCTTTGATTAAGGTGGCGTGATTTTGCTGAGAAGAGTTGTAACCACACTGTTTGCTTAGCATTTTTGCAATGTTTTCTTACCAGTAAGCGCCAACCCCGTGTACATGTGTGCACCCACCTATCCAACTTCTCGATGCCCTTA
The DNA here is from genome assembly GCA_001870725.1 of Taenia solium. Classification (NCBI taxonomy): domain Eukaryota; kingdom Metazoa; phylum Platyhelminthes; class Cestoda; order Cyclophyllidea; family Taeniidae; genus Taenia; species Taenia solium. The sequence continues at coordinate 15,998 of MIEF01005959.1, read as the reverse complement.
TATGTTAGATTAAACGTTGAGCAGATGACTGCATTTGCTGCCAAGACTTCGTTGGTTTTCATTCACCCTGCCAAATCGCGTTGACTTTTTGCTGCACAACACTTGTGGCGATTTAATAACATGTTTCAGCCGTTTTCGAGTGCCTCGTTACTTTGATGTGGATGAGTTTTTGTTGATGAGGCCTAATTTGATGAAAAGACCTGCAACTTTGAATAAGTGAGCTCAAGAGCTTCATGTTGTGACTGTTGGGACGCCTTGTTTTCAATTTGCCATGCCTAAGTAGGTTCACTTTTTGCTGTACAATGCATTGAGAGCTAAACTAAGAGTGCTTTTGGAAATTCGTATGTAGTTTGCCTCCTAATGACGGTGGATTTTGGTTAATGCGATGTAATTTTGTTGAGGGGCGTTTTAACTTCATTAAGTACTTGGCACCAGCTCCTTATTTTTGGCAGTAGCTATTCATTATATGTGTACACCTTAATGTCCACATTTTATCCGCCCTCATGCCAGAATATAGTCCCTGTTTTGCTCACATGTACTTGCTTATCTAGTCTCTTCATAACCTTATTTGCTTGAACGAATATTAAGAAAATGGCTTCTGTCATTGCTACTACTATTTGTTTTCCATATACAGTGTCTAACCAGGTTAATTTTTTTGCTGCCTCACAACACTTACAGCGGGTAACAAGGATTAATTCCGGAATTCGTTGAATAGCTTGCTATTTTGATAATGGTGGATATAAATTGGTGAGTCCTGATTTGATGGAGGGGGTTTTAGCCTCATCAAGTACTAGGAGCTCTGATTTCTCAAACATGCAATTGTTTGTCCATATCCTCAACTACTGCTAAGACTGTTTTGCAAACACACTACCTCACTACATTTGTTATTTCACCGAGCAATGCTTTGACTGGTTAAGTACAATTGCCGAGGCACTCTATTGAGTGATTTGGATATCTGCATGACGGAGGGTTGAGACTGATGACGTGCATTTTGTTGGCCATGGATGAGAATCTACCACATGCTTGGTACTTCTCTCTCTCCTTGTTGCACACGTTGTGGAGTCTGACTTCGGCGAATGCTGCTCATCATCATCGTTCGGTGGAGCATTTGTTCGGTAGTCGCGGAGGCATCACCCGGCAGCAATGAATGCGAGTCTCGCCTTTACCATGAATTTGGGCGGCACGGATGGCTGATCTATTATACCCTGTGTCTCTCCACCACCCTCTTCCGAACTGGCCTCAACATGCTTGAATTTTAGTTTGACTCGGTTGATTATCTGCTGCGACGTTGGTTGTTAGTGGAAATGCTGAATCTGATGGCTTAACAAGAGGAAGAAGATGCATTTTGGCCAAGTTTTAGCCGATTTCATCCTCTTCTTATGAGTTGTGTCAGGCAGTTTATGTTAATTGGCAATGCCTTATGGAACACACTTTGCTGCGCACTTTATCAGTCTTGTCGCCTGTTCCCCTGTCCTTATGGAAGGATGGTGTGGCAGCATGGAGGACGGCACAGGGAGCGGGTGGGTGCGAAAGGATCAAGCATCAAGTCAGTGGTTTGTTGAGTGGCGGGCTTTGGTCCATGTGAAACAGATGTGTATTCTACCAGACTGCTACTACGTCTCCTTCCTTTCGTCCTCCTAAGCGGTAAGTGGGTAGACGAGAGGGAGGGAAGAGGGGAGCGGAACCTTTGTAAGTACTTCTCTACGGGACAGTGTCTGTTGTGCAAATTGAGTGAGATGTTGTCAGAGGCTTACAATTACACCACTTTTGCTTGTTCCTTTTGTTTTTCAGTGAAAAGCGGTGGCCAGGCTTTTTGGTCTTTACCAGAAGCAATAGAACAGTGTGGTAAGAAGTGAAGCCGAATGTGAAGCTACACTGCTATGAGTCTTCATATGATTCACTGGTTTTAATGCTGCTTACTGTGTGAGTGTTGAGAGGAGTGACTTGTTATTGGGATATAGTTAGTTTGTTTGTTGGGTAAGAAGGATGGGGAAGCGAAGATGCTCCATGATTCAATGCCGCACCTGCTTCTGCTCACTGTAACGTTTAAAGCCCATGCCATATGTAATTGTGCTTGCGACGCACCAGTGGATTCGCAACTGGTGAGGTTGGCAGGCTTCATCGCTGACCTCGGAGATGACAAATGGTATTTCGTCACCGCAACTGAGAACTTGAGCCAGCACCTCCTGGTTTCGTGGACGAGTCACGGGCTCCTGACTATGCTGCGATGGCCAGTGTGGTTGGATAATAAATGCAAGTCTCTTTTCTTTGCGAACTTGTCAGTCATTACGGTCTTTTGGCTCGTTAGCCCTTCTCAGTTGCCAATGGCAATTCTCGCCCCTCACTGGAGAGGAGTGTGAGAGTGATAACCCCTGCGGACAGGCAAAATGTAGTACTTGTTCTGTTTTGAGGAAATAAAAGGAATGAAATGAGAATGAGGAGGAAGCAGGAAGTGGGAACATGCGACAAAATTGGGAAGAAAATGCCATCTATTTATGGTATTTCATCTGCCCTTCTGTCCAAACAGGTGCTGTAAGCATAATCTAGGTGTTCCATTTAATCAAGTGTGTTCATGAAAAAACATGAAGCTAGTGCTCTTGCCGTGGCCTGGCAGACCGCCCTTTGCAGACGCAATTGGATAAGCCATCACCTGAGTAAATAGATATAAGATAGCATCCCAAATGTAAAGACTCAACTCCAATAATGCAAACAGAATGCTAGGTGCACAGCTTCGTCTTGTTAAACAAGATTAGCAGGGCAATCTGCTTCTCCACGACCTAGTAGAATGTTGAAGCACTTGAGTAGACTCCAAGTGATCTCAGAAAGCTAAAACACCGCAATCAGTAGTCCTCCCTCCCGGCGTTTCTTCACGATCGCAGATGTGTTACTGTTGTGAAGTTTGGCACTGCACGTAGTACCAGCGCGAATTCCAAGGCGTTATTTTGTAGTTGAGGAAACCATTCCGTGGACAATACTGAGAGGTGAGGAGAAAAGCCATACTTATATTAAAGGGCCCTTGTTGATGTGAACTGTACGGTTGGAATGCTGCACTGGTTTCTTACTCCCACTTAGGTCTCCTGCCTGGCACCTCGCGAGTCTGCTGATCAATGCCAAACAGGGAATCATACATTAAATCGGAGGTTCACGCTGAGGTGCCTCTTACTGCCCACACAGTTATCTCTGTCTCCATTGCCACTGCTTTTCTCACTCGTGACCAATGGTTACCGAATTAGTCACGTGTGAGGGCAAACAACACAGACCGTTTCGTCTAGTGCCACCAAACATCGCACATCCTCGTGGTCACACAGCTTGCGTGACGAGCTCTGACCTGATTTGCTCTTGCAGTACTACTCATAGGGCTGGTGTTAGCTTTTGTGTTCAGCCAACAGACGAGAGAGTGAGCCTCGAATGCGTCGGAAGATGGAGTCGGAGAAGTCTGACGTGAGGAAGCTCATTTTTCACGGGTCATGCTGCATTACATCGGAGGTATTACAGTCACGAGGAGGTGACAAGACGACCAGTATGACGTGGGCACTAAAGCCCGTTTTTACGACATGTCTCCGCTGTGCAATGTGCTGTTTGAAAGCACCGCGCAATCGAGCGGTAGACACGACCGAAGAAGCAATCATCGTTTCCAGATGCCCAGTTGCAAAGTCTTTGATTCCACGAGACTCAGGCTCTGTGCTGCCTGAAGAAAGCAGACCCGACTTGCCAGACCTCATGCAGAGTATTGGCTGCCTTGATGGAGAAGAAGGATGATTTTATGGCTCTGAGATTTCCTTCGATCTTATTGCACCACACATTTCTCATGGACTTTGATCGAACATGAGGCATGGCTGAGGGAAGACGGCCTTCCATAAAAGCCAGCCTCATCAGAGCCCCATCTTAGTGATGCCCCTCCAAAAGATTAGATAGGAGTCACGGCGATGGCGGGGGTCTGGATTCTGGACACTCGTACGGACTCTAACCTGCACGCTCACAGTGCTGCGCGTGATCGAAAGCGCACAATTCGGCGCATGGTAGGCGGTCTGTCACGCGTACCCAAACATTTGTGACGCCTCATTAAAGCTTGCACCGGATGCGCTCGCAACAGGCGTTTAGACATTGCCATCGTCGAGTGCCCTCAGCCTCACAAAACTACCGACCCACCGCCAAAGCCGGGTGCTAAATCAATCTATCAAAGCCTCATATGCACATATGGACATTAAGACAGCGTTGTTCTATAAACAGCTAAAAAGGACAGGTAAGCGTGAGGCAATCCTTTAGCTGTTGGGTCTAATGGTAAATGTTTTATTAGCGCATTAATGAGATCTTTGCGTAACTAGGAAATCTAAATGTCCGCCCAAAATTTTGATGCAGCAACAGTTATTAGTATTAGTCTTATACTATGGCCCATTTTGTTCATGATACTCAGCATATATCCTGCAATATGCATGTTTAATTCATGAATGTGGTGCTTGTGATGATGTGTAGGTGGTTTGCACTCGTGTGTCCACTAAGGCTATGGAAGGCGCGATGCAGCTAGGTTGAAGCTTATGCTCAGTCGTCTTATAGTGGTTAGTTGCTCCGTTTTCTATATGATTGAGTAGCTTATGTCCTTGGTGTAACTTGAATCGACGAGTTAGCTGAGTTAGAAGATTGTCTGCACATGCTTGCTGCATAGAGTTGGTTTGCAAAGCAGTTGTGATTTTAGGGTGAAGAATGGCCCCTCCCTAACTTGGGACCAGCTAATAAGTCATGTCCATTTCTAAGGTAAGCAACTACGATGAAGTTGAGGGATATCTGCTACATGTTGCACGAATAGGGACGCAAATTTTGCGACGAAGCTTAAGATCAACGCTGACTCTTGCCAGTAGTTTTTTCTTGGTTCTGCTCAGAGTTTTGCTTCGCAAACCCTCTTCACCTTTGTCATAGATGTGGCTCTTTGGAGACAGTTAAGCTGCAACAACTGCTTTGCTGCATCCTTGCATAATTTTAGGACGTTTCATGAATTATGCGTTGGATATGCCCAAAAGGGTACAACCTTTTTAGTTCTAGTGCCTCTTGATTGATACGCACGTGCCTTTCTACGCAACGGAGATGTAGTTCCAACTGAGTAAAATGCTTTCTTGGCATTGAATTGCTAAATTTCCTTTGGTTGATTTGTATGCAGCATTCTTACCGTTCCTACTCGTTTCACAACCAATGCACAGCTTTAAGTTTATTTGCGACTCACCTCAGGTTTACAGTGTCTATGCGGCAAAAGATGTTCTTTATATTCCGGTTGCGTGTTTCATTGGTTTCGTCAAAACTATTTTAAGAGGTGTTTGATGTAAAGCGCAATAATGTGACGATGTCAGGGCGCGGGGACGAGGGAGGACGAAGAGCTGTTGACGACTCACTGTCGAGGTTCTCCACCTGAGGTTCCTGAGGGGACACGTTCTCATCAACTCCTTAGCAAACTGGAGTCCTCCTTTGGTAGTTCCTCGACCCCGGTCAAACAAATTTATTGCCATTCTATCCATCAACTATTCATGTGTAAGTCATACCAGAGTGGATGCTTCACTTTAACGAAGTATTATGATTAAAGCCTCTTAAGTGGAAGGTTTCTACCAGTCTACTGCGACATAGGCTACACTTGCCGTAGTCTTAATCGTCCGTCCTAGTTGTCCCAAACATTGGACCCACGTTCCTGCAATGTGCAGATCAGACGTGAAGCGCTCCAGTAGACTTTGGAAATTTTCTCCATTGAGACGCAGGCCTGTGATGTGCAAACGACTGTTCCTGAAACACCCGCAACTGAATTTTGACAAGATCCCTACGACACTTTAGTGAATGAGGATACTTAGCTAACTGTGGGTCAGGATTCGCTGTTTTAATGACTGTAAGCAACGCTTTGATTTGCATTTAGGTGCAAACATTCCAGACTTTTGGGACATCATAATCTCAGTCACAAATTTGGGATTTGTAGGGCAACGCAAGGCAGTACATGGAGCGGTGGTTGGTTTCATTTCGCTGATGATAAAGCCTCAAAACCGATCAGCATTTTTCTCAGAAAGGAAATGGAATGGGCAACAGTGGGATGACAGTCACTAACACTTCAAGCATCGAAGCATTCATGCTGTAATTATCAACTTCAACTGGGTACTATGGTGACAAGTCTGACAACTACTCTGTGGAAGGCCATTTCGTCATCGAAAGATCTGTCACTGCGGTTTCGACACTCACGAATTGGCCTGCTTCAGGTGGATTGCAGTGCTCATTTTCGCATGGCTTCGCTTTTATTAAGCTTGCTTCGATTCCGGGAGCAAGATGTTGAATTATGCTCCCGTTACATACAAGCATATGATGCACAAAATGCTTCTTCCACACGAGACTAAATTCGACTCCTCTGTGCGGATCAAGTGGATGATGGTTTTAGATATCCACTCGTGACAAGGATCGGCATTACCTCACGTCATTCCACCCAGCGTGGCAGTGCTCTACTAGCTCACTACTTGTGCGACTGCTATTGGTGCTGTGATGTACCTGCTATTTGGCGTCGGTGTCTTCGGAATCTGCCCCATTACACCGTTCGGAATGAGCTTTATTGACCTCCTTCTTATGAAACCTCCGACGTATGCAAGCCGACCAAATGTCTTCTCTTCCATCAAATCGGAAGCAGCTTATTTCTTACACTCTACCAAGTGTTAATAAATTATCTGTTTCAATGAGACGCACAGCAAAACCCTCCCCCTCGCCACTTCCGACGACGTCATCTCCAATGCAGACTAGGCGACCACTAGAGGGTAACTTTCCTTTGCCAATTCATGAATTACAGTCCCATGCTGCAATTGTTGTGGCACTGTAGGTAAGGGAGAGCACTACCTTTGCTAGAGTTAATGAACCTCTTCGTCGAATTATCCTCCCCTTGAAGCCCGGCATGCTGCTAGGTTGATTAAGTAGAGCAGTTACAAACTTGTCCCTCTGCTTCGTGAATTCCTCTGTCGTTTTATCTTTGAGAACACTGGAAAGTATCTCCTATTTACAAATGGAACGAGACTGCATTTATAACTAAACTTAACTCCATGCAGATAAAAATGGTGAATGGAGCCTTTCAGAAGCGCTCTTTGATGGGATGGGCTGAAATATGCTCGTGTCGTTGAGGCGATTCGGTGCGGCCTCCAATAGGCTCGAGTAACCTGTCGATGAATGCCTTCAGCGTTTGGCTTTGCCTTTGCTCGTCACTGTGTTCTACCTCAAACAGAGCTTTAACAACATGCCAGCAGCAATAACAACAAAAGGAAGCAAAATCCTTTGCTGTGTGTCGAAACTTTCCAAGGACTCTAACCAATTGGTGGTCAACATTGTGTTATTCCACAAACAAGTGTGTGGACAATCAGCTGGTAAGTTTTCACTCAGTAGCAAAACTCGCTTTCGAAGTTTCATGAGTGCATAGTTACTTGGTTTAATTGGCGGCAGCAGAAGTGGCAGCATTATGTGATGTCAGTGCGTTCATTTTGTTTGGTTATGAAGATGTTGGGTGGACTCGGCGAGGAAGCAGTGAAATCTAATGTTCGTGTATCGTCAGAAGCTATAGCTAACACCCGTTCAAAGAAGCAGGGTCTTGAATACTTTGTCCACTTACAAGCTGCAATGTGGGAAGTACGACGGGAAATGCTACTTAATTCTGTGATAAGTAGCGCAATTACCTGCAAACCATTCATGGTTAGCAACGTGTTAGACGCTGGTCTGCTCAAGCCTTTACTCACCATACACAAACTGATGCAACGAGGATTATTATGAAAGGTCACTGGAGGCACGGTGATTTAATCGATGATTGCAAACGTCTTGGTCATCGTTCAAGTGTTTTCATTTCAATAAGGTAAGATTCTATGCGTCGTGGAATTGTTGGGAAATTTGGCGGATGCCTACCTTAACGCCATGGGTGAAAGCTAAGGTCTTCAGAATTACTACGTACCGAATCTGCTTCCCCCACCAAGTCTGGTGAGTGAATTCTATAACATGAGCCAAGTTCAGATTGCCTTGTTTTGTTGTAAGCCCCGAACCATTCATGCCTTAAAGCCGATCTGCTGGTCAGCCAGATAGTCTCATGTGCTGAGAAGGTTAAGAGGTTTGAAAAGGGCTTATTTCGTAGAACACCGGTTCCTTGAAATTTGGAAGCTGTAGGTCTGAAGACGCAACATCTCTGGAAGGCGGCGAAGGTGTAGAATTTATCCTGGTTGGTTAATTAGATAGCGGAGATTATCCTTCTGGCTACTACTTCTTGGGGCCACACCAGTCAGTACCTCTTATTTTGTGGTCTTTAAATGGACTAGTAAACGTGGTTACTAAAATCACAGAGGTTTTTAATGCTTATTAGGGGATTGCAGTCAACTTATGCTAGGTGAAATTCTCAAGACTCTCCCGAAATCCCTGTCTGAATGTTAAGTTAGACTAGCTTTCTTCCATCTCAGGCCTTCATAGACCATCCTGTGCTGCTAGATTCGGCCACCAAACTCGACCCCGGTAGCTTGCTTCCCCCCTTTACTTCTGACAAAATCCCAACTAAATTTATGGGTTCCTGAGTGCTGCTAATGCCTTTGTGGATAGGCTTCTGCTTGCGGAACCACGGTTTGACATGAAGAGGATGCTTCCCAACGCCCAACTACAGGGCGGTGTAAATGAGGAGATGGTAGAAGATGGTGGATTTACAACATACAGTGGCTTAATTGAAAAAAACCACCTTCTTGTGAAGTTTTTAATTCCTGACGGACCTATCGAGCAATAACTACCTCTGCAGTCTTGGTGAGGTTAGTCGTTAATCCTCAAATAATTGGCTCCATTAATTAGTCATCTGGTAGCACAATAGAGCAGATGCAGTGCGACCAATTTCAAGATTCTTTGATGATTTCCTAACGATGACTGGTGGTGATAAGAGAGAATGGCCCAGCTGGAGGTGATGAAAGCACAACATTTCTGTCTACACAACACCCCAACTCTGCTTGCAAAGCGGCTTTAACATTAAAGAGTTTGGTGCTTCGGTTGAACCTCCCCAGGATAGCCCAAGGGAAGCTGTTCCACTATTCAACACAGGCCGACTTCCCAAAATTCCATCAGATATGCTCGTTGTGCATAATTTTGTCAGTAGGAAACATGGCAAGCAGAACGTTTACGGCAATAACTGAAAAGGGTGGGAGCGAATAACAAAACCACAGCAACTAAATTTAGTGCTGTTTGAAGCGTTTGCATCACACAAATGCTCTATGTAAGCAAGCCACTAAGATGTCCACTGACAGTGACATATGGCGGCAGAAGTATTCAGATGATGGCTGCGAGCTCGCGACGTTCGTTTGAGGTGCTGCGGCATTGCTGCAAGGTCTTGTTTTTACCCTGATCACCGATGATTCGACTAGTCTGGACCGGTCCACGGCATGAGTAATGACTTTCACGGACAGTATAACACACTACTCACCACTGCTGTTTTATAGCACATAGATTTCCAGCATACATTTAAAGTATGGAGATTTCAGGCAAATAAACTAGCAGCGAGGATTCGCTACTTCCTGCTATTGGCCCAGCTATGACAGCAGGTAACTCATCTCATGATTCGTTTAGGGCCTTAGTGAGATGAAGCAGAATAACTCCCATTAAAGAAGTGGTGTTCATTTTAAATCAACGACAGGCAGCGTATTCAAGGAATCCGAAAAATGGCAATAAAGTCTGGGGTCCCAACTTTCGCTAACATTAAAAGTCCTCCACTTAGTTACAAAGCCAAGGGTTCAAGCAGTAGAGACCGAGGCAGGATGGGTCACCAGCGGTCACGGAGTCAAATAAGGGTACGATTCAGCGATCAGGATCAGTAAAGGCGAAGTGTAGTGTGGGTAATCAGCATTACTCCAAAGCTTCGAATCGCAATAAAGGGACGTTTAAAGTTAACTTTCAAAGAGAAAAGGAATTCCGGCCCTAACAACTATTGAGAGAGCAAGGCTCGATAAAACATTTCCCCGTTTTCGATGTGAATGAGAAGCCCTACTTGAGCACTGCTAGCTGCAAAAGTGAGAATAAAGCCATAACCGCCGCAACAAAGCATAAACAGCAGCAGTTTTGATATCATTATAAAATGGATTCGCGCCAGGCATCGATGATGCCGCAATGTAATGACGTGGCGAAACCCCTACGACGTCCATCCCTTGCTGGACCAAAGCCGACTTCTGAATATTTCTTAAGAAAACGAGGAGAAAAGAGCGGGAATGCGCAAAAGGTAACAAATAATACAAAAAAAGTTAAATATCCACTGCTCAGATTCAATTCCAATTCTTAAGATGCTTACAAGTTGAAACCATCTAGCTCCATATCTTCCCACATTTACGTTTCCCAGCTTGTCTAGCTCGGTTTCCCTATGCTGATCTGGCTTCCCTCGATACCCAACCACATTTTCCTGCCTATCTGCTTCACCTTCATCATCCCTTCAGCTCTCCCCATCAATCTCAAGCCAAATTACCTATTCATCTCACTTGATTTCTCGCGATTATTAGTCCTCATCCCTTCCAAACCTCATCGTCCGCATAACTACCCTGGTTCATGGCAAGTATCGAGAACCCTATCACTGTATTCATCCAACCATCCACTACCCTACATTCTGGAACCAAAGTCACTATCCGCCTCGACGTCCTCTCGTTTTCCACTTCAGATCACTTCAAAACCTATTTCTTGACATGAATACCTCTATTCTTTCCCAAATTTCCAATTTCTGTAGCCTTAAAGCCCTTAATCCTGCAACACTTTAACCCAGCCCGTACGCTCAATTCTGACTCCTATCATTTTGCACCCATTGCACTACCCATCTCCCTCCATTTCCTTTAGTTCTCAACCTGTTGTTACCCGAGAACATAACTCTCCCCAAAGGTTGACCAGTAGTATTCCAGTTCTTGTCAACCCAGAACCTGGTTCTCTGCACCTCTGTTTCTGATACCAGCAGGCTTTGCATCTCATCATTCTAAAACCACAATTTCTTTCAGCTTTCTAATTTCTATCATTCCAGAATCCACTTCTCTGCTTATATGTCTAAGTTCCCACTTGAAAATGAAGCTTCTTTCAGTCCAAAATATAGTTCTCGTGCACATTTACCTCACTTTCCCCACATACACCTAGCCTCTATCATCCACATTCAAACTTACTGCCTATCTCGCTTTGATCCTTTCCCCATTTGCACTTTACACTGCTAGAAAATCTTAATTTACGCCTGACACTCTCCATAACACCCCATGTGCAATCCTGTCGCTCCAAGAAACAATTCGTCATTGACCAACTCCAGCTGCTTGCACTTTTTTAGTTCTATCAAAGCAGAAACTAACTAACCATTCATCCTTCCAGATTGCAGTCTAGTTAGCCAGCTTTCTTATTTCGAAACCTATTTGCCCAGTTCTCATCACGCCGGACCTTCTCCTATCAGCATGTGGCGCTTGCTTACTCAGACAAGTAAGTCGGAAGGGCGGTGGCTAGGGGTGAAGATAAGCAGTGAAACAAATAAATGCCCTGGGAGGTACATCGGGGGCTTTGGAGATATAAAAATGGGGTGTAAATATAAATAACTGCAAACTAACCACTAAGTGATTAAGCAAATTCACTGACTAGTGATTTAACAGATGAATAGAAAAATCGAAGTGGCAAAAAGTTGCCATTTTTCCAATCCCAATGCTTTACATGAGACTTTATTGAACTCCTGCTGACCGTAAGGGGGTTCGGAAAACCTTCCCCACTTTCGGCAATTATCTCGTGGTCACTCACCTCCTGACACGGGGAATGGAGGAGTGACGAATTCATCACAATCGCATACGCGGATGCGGCCATCAAAGGGTCCACAACAAGGCCAATCGGTATGATTACTCTTGTTTGGGGGAGGAAGGGGACTGAGTACGCTGAGCGCCTGTGGCTGCATCTGAGCACAACGACTGTCGGCGACAGCCCTAACCCGTAGCATGGGGCAACGGCAATTGAACTTCGCTAATGAGCTTGTGGCAGCGACAAGGCGACAGAGCAATGCAGGTGAGTGACGAGCTTGTCATTCAGCTCCGACTTGGATGATTTGCTAAAAGGTAAGCGGACTTCGAGAGCTGATTAATTTTGTTCATGCTACACTACGTTTTCGATTAATGAGGATGAAGTAGTTTTTTATGCCCCAATCACTTAAGAAGGCGTGATCTCACTCTACTAGAGCGCTAACTAGGGAGAATGTTTGCTTGTCTGGTTGCGAGTCATGCATTCAGGTTTTAAAAGCCATCTTATTTAGCCTAGCAATAATTTTAAGGACATCATCCAAAGAATTAAGAAACAAACCATCAGATAATTTTTCAGCGGAGTCCGCTCCAGCAGTCTGTCCTAAATTGTGAGAACCTGTATAATGCCTGCGATTGTTCATGAGCAGGAATTGCAAGGCACAGAAATGAGGCGTTCCATTATTAGTGTACCACTGCTTGAACTCATCACTACTCTACCCCAGGTACTGACTTTGCTGCAAACTTCGGACAGGAATAGCTTTCTACCCCATTGTTGAGCAAACACATCGTTCCCCAGAGTATGACGAAGTGGAGACCAAAGCGCGCACTTGATGCATGCTAAACAGCGATTTCCTCTGAGTCCTCCTTATTCATTGGTATGACAGTAGCACTATTCATTCATCCGGAATAGTAAGGACTAGTCAATAATCTAAACAAAGGCTTCTTTATATCATTAAAATGCAGTGCATGGCTTGCATCGTAGACTAGAAAACAAGTAGCAGACGAATCAAAAGGCAGAAATGGATGGATGGGAGTTAGTGGGAGGTAGGCGGGCTAATGGGAGGAGCGGAGGAAGGCGGAGGAAAGGGAGGAGGATACTACCTTGTGCCCATCTTACCTGTTTCCACTGCCCACACTTCTCGAGGAGCAAACCATTCATTTTCCATGCATCAAACTATCACAGGTGATCAATGTTAGAGTTATTTTCTTGCTTCTAGCAACAGAACACATAATAAAATGCGAATTCGCGAGGTAAAGCCCCTTTCAAAGGGTGATAGATTGTAATTCTGGGGGTTTTGCCATCCCAAATGCCTGGGAAGCAAACTAACTAACTTAGAAGTTGTACGTGAAGGAACTTACTCACAGCAGAGTTTGGCACTCTCTTTTTTCTGTCGAGAGCTTTACTCACTGTAGGAGGGACAACATAGTTACTCTTCATGACTAGAATGAATTAATTATGTGGCTTCTTCCTGCCCAAAACATTGCAAAACATTTGACCGACTAAATTGTACCAACGGTTAAGTTTAAATGCATGTCATTTTGCTGTAATTTAAAGGAACATCATGGAACTCGCAGATTATGTGAACAAATATCCTAAAAGAACCAGCAACAATGTGGTTTGTTCAAAAGACAACAAAACAATCCCCCTAAAATGACTGCAAGAAGTGGACTGGTTGTGACGATGAAGGTGTTGACTTCTCTGAATCATGGAACATGCAAACCCCGGGCAAATTAGAAGAGTGAACACGTGAAGAAATCCTCATGCCTCACAGGTAACTCAACCTTGCAGTCAGGTCCACCCTTATCCCTTACAGAGAGCATTCGCTACTTCTAAGTGGACGCGAACTACATTCCCTTACGAAAAAGACATGATTTAGCCTCATCATCACAAAGTTACATATTCTTCCTACGTACCATGGTTTTAAGGTCCGTGCTATGGGGTTCTGTGGACTTAACTATCATTCTCAAACGCTTCGAGAGGATGGCACATCAATAATATCAATATTCACGCTGTGATACAGTACCGAGACAGTGTTATCAGGGAAATGTCAATGTCCTGCAGCCAGAGACCACATTAGTGGATGGAGAAGAGAATATCATAGGCAGACAACGCGATGTCCAAGAAAGTGACTTCAAATGGTACTCAAAGGGGATCCCTAAAAGGCAGCATTGAAATTTTAACGACCAATGCGGAGCCAGTGGAAATTAATCGAACCTGGTAAGAAACTAAACAATAATTATCTTACACTACTCTGACAAACTTCGTCACTCATGCTTCCACTTGAAGCCAAATCAAAGGCTGTCAAATGATCTGGTTTAATGAGTTAGCTTTCCAGAACGATCTCTATTGCCAAAAAAGGAAGTGATACTTAAAAGAGATTATTGAAGAAGACAGTAGTCCATTATCAAAAGGGACCTCTGCACATCATCAGAATGGCATTCCTACGATTACCATGGATGTTAAAAGCACATTTTAAAATTATAATATGGAAGGCCTCTTGGTGGGAAATAACGGAAGGCTTTAAGTAAATTTTACTCGCACTTACACCCAACCATGAAACGCCAAAGACGGGTCTCGTGCGATGGAGCAAAACAATATTTTGTAGATAATCGAAGACTGCCCTAAGCTATCCTTCAACAGAGCGGCAGGTGATATGTTAAAGAGATCCAAAGTACTGTAAAGGAGAATAAGACCTCTAAAATAGGTCAAAGAAATAACGTCTAGTCAAAGGATCACAAAGCCGATTCAAATGTTGCAGGTTAGGGCTCAATGCTTCCCATTAAATGGATTTAAGACACCCCGTTTTGGCGTAGTTGAATGCATTTCCATGTTAATGACGTCGAAGGAAATGAAAGATAGCACGCAAAATAGCAGCTGCAGAACCACTGTCTGTGCACTCAAAGCTAAGTTCTATCCAACAAGAGCATCCATTATGGCACCATAGTCAGTCCATTCTTTAAATAATGACATCAATTGCATTTAGTTGTTTCGCCGTCTCACTTACTGTTCAAAAACGTGAAAATGCAGCAACCCACATCGGCGTCATGGTTTTGTCTGTAAACATTCCTTTGGCACCATGCAATTTGTTACAATTCCAATTATCATAAATTGCTAGACAACATGTCAAACCTCTGTACTGCAACTATCAGGAGTCATGGGTATCGTTGAATTCCATTCCTTAGCTATGGCAGCTCAGATCAGAAAGAACATTAGTGTCCGGAAAATAAAAATATAGATACATCGGCAACCCTAGACTCCAGATGGGCCAATCAAGATGCAAACATGGGACGCGGACGGGCCTATTGAGTTCCCAAAATGTAAAGGCACGTGCGTTCTGCCACAAGAGTTGCTAAAATCACTATGGTGAATGCTGTTGCTAGAGAAAACACCTCTGAGTAAAAGCACCAGACACTCCAGATGGAGTACCTCAGCCCTCACGAAGTTCTCTGGGGACAGACAATACTTGGTAATTGGCTGACAGGAAAACGACGCGGACACCAATTCTCGCTGAAGCGCGTTTGTCATGAGATAATTCAATGCCACCTGGTCCACTTACTGCAGATTGTCTTCATTTGGTGGTTTTTGCAAATTTTTAAAATCTACGCACATTTAAGTATGTCATGCTGCAGAAAAAGCATAAACTTGGACCTAAACCTGTTTGAAAGTGTCATACAAACTTTAAAATCGTGCACACACCCTTAGCCCCAACTGTTTTCAATTATATTACACGAGGAGCTGAAACAGTGGGGTGGTTAATTACACGACGAAGAAATAAACTTGAAGACAAGAGCCGGTCTGATTGCGGAGGATTCTTCCCTTTCCTCCTCTTCCTCTCTTCCACTCCTGCTGTAAGAAGGGTGGGTGGTACGAGACATATTTATTATGATACGAGCAGGGAAGCATGAGAAAGGCTCTTGAGAGGAATCACGGACATCCACAACAAGGCTGAAATTTTCCCCACCTCTAGCCTAAAAAGGGCATCTAGGCAACATATTTATTGCACTGATTTTAAAAGCTGTTAGCTTAGAATGAAGAGTCATTTTAAATAGTAAGCATAGCAACAACGAGAGCTTAAATTTGGGAAACATGATTTGTAAGATTATTCCAATTTTCTTAGACACTTGTAAAAAGTATCACGCAATTTTAAGCATGCTGGTTTGCCATTTATTTTAAGCTTTCGTTACAATAATGCAACTTTTGGCTTGTAGCTAGACACTAGTTGTAGTGCTTTTGCATTTTACATTTGCATGCATGCGCAT
>MIEF01005957.1:0-19253 GCA_001870725.1 Taenia solium | reverse complement strand
CGCCAACAATAACCTGCTAACTAATGGGCATGCTCCTTAAGCCAGAGAGTCCATGGCGAACTCCACATACAACAAACTGCTAAACGGGACGATGCTACATTCCCACAACATCTAGCAAGGTACAACTGCTCCAAAGCCAAAAATAGTGCATTTCATTTGCTGTTCAAATTAAAGAGTAGTACTGTGTGATTATGTATTTCGATTTATTGTGTAAAGGACAACGCACTGCTAAATACCAGCAAAAGATTTGCATCCTCTGTTTGCAGCAGCAGCTCAATTTCTGCAAAATTAGGGCCCATACCCAAGTGCACGAACGCATACGATAGATCTCCACCCATTTCTTCTGTGAGATTCGCACAGCCACCTGCACAAAATTTCCACCAGCTCATCTTTAATGTGCAAAGGAAGGAATACATTCGAGAGTGCACAGCTACCTTCAGCAAGTCCATTTAAACTTGTTCACTTCATTCTCTTCATCTTCATGTGCGCAGATATAACCAGTTGCATAGTCATACTCCCAGGATCGAAAGTGCTTTACCATAAAGGTTGGGGTATGCTCAGCAAAGAAGACGATCGCACCCAGCACCGCTTTCTCCAACGTGCATATGACAGGAACGTGACAAATGTGCTAAAGAGAGCCCTACCTACCTACTCTAAACCATGCTAATAACACTAACTCACGCAGACAAATTTAAGGTGATTTATAGCCACAAACATACCATAAAATCGTTTCCAAATTCTAGTTTCTTTCCCTTTTCAATAAGTTCGCTGCAACTTTATCCACAGCTCCATTGCAAATTATTCGGTTTCCAATACATTCGTTTACTTATTAGGAGTCCATTCATTTATTTGCCTGAAATCCACCACTAATGTCAGACAAAGCCCATCTCCCAGTAACTCACACTGTCATCCGATGCCATTTCCCCTACACTACCAGAAGCATGCCTAGTTACATTCTCACTGCTCTGCGGGCATTTCTCCTGCGCTAACATTAGTAGTGTGCAGGCCGCATTTGGTGTGTCAAAGCGGGAAGTTCACGGCAAGTGTCCCCTTGGCTCCTAATGAAACATGAATCTGGGGTGAAGGTGAATTGATGGATGGCGAAAGAAGGAAATCGTGGCGCCACACTACTAACACATTTCATGCAGAAGACGGACATCATTGCACGTGATCCATCTTGCTACATGAGACACTGAGAGATGAACGGCATGGAATGCCTTCTTGCTACTACTAAAACACATCTTGTGGTTGTGACATGTGCACGTAAATGCAAGCGATCCGGATAAGGAAAGGGATAGAGTAACTTCCATTTCAAAATACCAACTCATACCAGCTACAATTATTGAGCCCTTTCATCCATGCTCCCATTTAATTTTACCATTAAATGCCTTTTCTCTAATGACACTTTACTGACTTCTACTTTTTACAAATTTTACCATTAAATGCCTTTTCTCTAATGACACTTTACTGACTTCTCATTTTTATCACTTACAAGACGCTTCTTCCCACCGCGGCAAACAATTTGACTGATCTGAGCACCCGTCCGGGAGAGAGTTGATCACTGCCACCAAAAGACTATTTGTCACTCGATCCACAAGCACGCTTGCATTGCTCTCTCATGGTCATAGCCAAAGCGACCAGTGCTGCAAAACACTTTAGGCGCGACTCAAAACTAACAGGACTGCAGCACTACAGGTCGCCTTGCCTAATCATCAGTGCCCGCATTGGGTTCAGCGCTGTCACAGAAGATTCAGAATGAGATCTCACTTGAGGAAAGACCAAAACATTTTCGTCCCTTATGTGGTCAGAGTCAGTTCCTCATGGAGGCATAGGGAAGCTGCGAATGTTAGAGGATTTGATGCTGCACGCTCAGCCTGATGAAGAGTTGGCTGTCTCATTATGATTCGAACAAATGAGAAAGGGACAATTAGGTAAAACCACCTGCAGTCACTTCCACTAGGGCGAAAGGCCTCAATACAAGACCCGTAGGCAGTTCTGAGTCCGTTTGTCACACACGGGTGGTCTACAGGAGTATGACACGACATGCAGCGCACGTGGATGCTGAAACATATATGCTGTAGCATTGGCGTTTGCTATGATACCGAACAAACATTTGCCAACAATCCGAAGAACAGTTGCAGAAATAACCTCCTCCCTAATATCCCTATCGCATTAAGTCTCCCATAGATTTCAGTGCAAAACCGCATATCGTCTGACACGTTGGAAGCAGTGGCAACTATGATTTCAGGTGGCCGAAAACTAGGCATCTTCTACGCGGCATGGCCAGCAGGCGGGAAGCTGCCTCTCAGCCCCTTTTAGTGTTACTAATGCATGTTCCACTGTGCTATTACACATTCGCAGGACTACCGTGATTTACTTATCTAACTACTTACTTAACTGCATGCTCGCATAATTTGTCTCTTTCTCTTACTTATTTGTCTTTTCATCTACTCTTCTCTCGAACACTAGCAGCACCTTAGCGAAGATTTTCTCCTACTGTGGTGGGTATGAGAAAGCACGACACTTCCCACCTCCACCCATTCTCCACATCAATTATTCATTGCACTCTTAATTAGGTGAAGTGCAACACTACACGCGCAACGTAGCATATGCAGACTGAATTCTTGCAAGTCACACAGCTTTGTGAAATGATTGGGAACATGCCACTATTTGCGGTGACAACTAACACAATCTCTTTGCATCTCCTTGGTGCGTTCCATCCTTGCAATTTCTAAGCAAAATGCAGACCCTATTGGTTTCATACCTGGCAGTCGCTGCAAAGTAAAATAAACAAGGAATTGGTAAAGGTCACAGCGGGAGGCATCTGACACTGAAGTGAAGATTGTAAGCTTGTTATGTTTCGTGATACACATTACTAGTTCAAGAAGGTCCTTTGTAAAATTCCGTTCCACTTCGCATTTTACTCCAAGACTGCACTCCTCACATTTATCCCAACTGCGTAATAATATCAAATGTGATCGAGAAACTCGGCAATTACTGGAAGTATCTACTAATCTGCACTACCAATTGCTGGTTGCAAATGCTCCAACAGCAATCAAGCACATACTAATGTGAAGAGTGAGCTCACAACTCTTAGCATAAGTTAACGAGATCCTTGAAAGTATCGCATTTGCTTAGAGGTTGGCGTCACAAGTTGCTCCAATCGTGGGCAGGTTTCCGAAGTGTCGTGATGCAGGAAGTTGGTAAGATTGGAAAAAGCGCATGCTGCCTGCAGTTCTCCGTCGAGTGTCCAGCCAAGATGAAGAGGCACAAAGGCAACTAGGTGCCGGTGCCAAATCCTAACTAAAACGAACGCTGTCCTTTGGATCAACAGCTCTAGCACTACAAGAGTCCACGTGTCACGCTGCACGCAGCACCTTCCACTGATCAGTTCGGCATGTACCTACGGGAAGAATCCAACCACAGTAACTCGAGGCATGCCACCCGTTTCAATACTCTGCGCTTTCATCCATCTCACTGTTAAATTTATTCGCAACCCTGAGTTACACCGCAAGCCCCTCAGCTATGCTCACGTTGTGCCACCGATCCACTTTAAACGGTTTCTCCATCGCCTCAAGCCGTTCCAATGCGTAAAGTTTCATTCTGCATCTAAAATGAGGTAAAGCTTCTTTCCGGATAAGACACAGTGTTCAATAGGGATGTTCGGTTGAGGGCAGTGAAGTATAATCTGTGTCTAGGCAGAGGCTTGATCAACATCATCGTTCGGTCAGCATCAGCATAGCTAATGAGATCCCTGTCGTAGGTCTTGGATCCTTATGTTACGAGAGCATCAAATGACGAGCATTTCACTTCGCAAAACGCGATAGTAAAGACACTGGTGCTTAGCTGAAAAGCATAAACTTGGAGCCCATGATTCGAATTAACAAATGAACCTTCGACATTACTGTGCGTTCTGTTACTTGACAAAGGCACGACAGTTGCCTTTATCAGTCTGCTGCCTCTGGTGATCCAGGCTACAGCCCACTATTTTCACAGAACATATCCTAGCACTCAGTGAGATGTAGAAGGAAAGTTACAACACTCACTTTATTTATCTGATGAGGTAAAGGCTTCGGTTGCCGTGATTTGACTCTGAAGTACACAACCACTGTCCAACCGAATTTCCTCGAATGTCACTTACCTACCAGCTATTGTGTTCACTGATAACCAAAGCCTAATTTACCCTGTCTTTTCTTACCACGTGTTCTGCGCTAGCTCTAGCGCCAGATCCTATTTGAGCAAAGCTTTGCGTGGATAGACGCGTTGGTATCGGAGGTATGCATGGGTAGGCGTGATAACGCTTACTATGTGTGGAAATCAACTCGCATGATACTTAATCAGTACGACACACACAGGTGGATGCTTCAAGCATGTACGCAATCTTGGCTACCTCCCCATCTCAGACCATCACATTACGCTGTATTCTTTTAGGCGGCAAATGGATGCCAGAGCAACGCATTCCATGGGCACTTCGAAAGTCAACACTACGAAACTGAAATCTGAAAATCCGACGCAACATCTTTCTCACCATGCTGCTATGCTGGCAACGAAACTTGAGGCAGCAGGCTGGAGCACTAGTATACACGAAAACTGAGAAACAAAATCCTACCAACTAAGCACATATTAATAACCGAATTCAGTGATTATGCGTAAGCATGCTTAAAACCAACTTGTCCAATGGAGAAATACATGCGCATATGAGTACTCATGAACATTATCAATTCCTTTGGTAAAAACTCCTCCGTTTATGCATAAAAATGCAAGTAATTAACACAAAGTGCATGGAACTATGCAAATGCATGCATACAATCAGGCAAGATCCAATATTACAAACATTGATGCAGTAAAGGGAACGTAGTCTAAGTCATCTTAACGAAAATGCTTTTGCTTATCGTCGAATTCTCGAGCAGGATAGCAGAAGACTCACAAATAGGCATGCATAAAATGACATCTTAATGAGAATGATAGATTCACTCATGCAAACTCAAACATATGAACCAGTTCCCCATTCAAAACACTTCAACTCATGCTTACGCATGCTACAGTTTGATTTCTCAAGTAGATCGCATGCGCATAATTTTGCTCAAACAGAAGAATAGTTTTGCTCACGCTAACAGCTTTGGAGAACTTCATCCCCAGGACGTATCGTGTCGGGCGTGCTATGTCTCAGGCCTGTGTGCGCATTCTAGGCGGGATTCGCTGCACATTCGATGCTACTTATTTTATACCAGTGGAGTGTGTCATGCCCGCTCGTCTCCGCCATCAAATGTCCAATCCTCTGGGATTCGCTGCACATTCGATGCTACTTACTTTATACCAGTAGAATGTGTCATGCCCGCTCGTCTCCGCCATCAAATGTCCAATCCTCTACAGTCTGCTACAGCCTCCACAATGGGGTAGGGACGTGGGGTTGCAAGTGGCATTCATTCACTAGCAATCCAACAATGACATGCAGTTCTGGCCATTTTGTGATGTCAAAATGCCTAGTATTCCCTAACATTGAAATGCTTCTCATTTCCTCTGCGCCTAATCCCTCAACAATATGCAGTGCCTCAAAATCCACGGCTTCATGCGATTGCTCGGATTTCCCAACATCATAGGTAAGCAGCTTTTAAGAAGGTGCTAGCTAGTAGAAAGCCAATACCAATTGAGATGCCCTCATGTTAATATCCTCTAATAAAACCTATTTCGCACTTTCTGCCTTCAGCCGGCGGTCAAGCGTCATATGTCATTCTCATGCCCCTGATCCTTCAGGCTAATTGGCTGGCGAATCAGCAGGGCACAAGTTCACCTACATAAGCACCGTTTGTAGAGAATAAATGCAAACTTGAGACATGTGGAGTCACACCTGTACTCAAAGGTCAATCTCTTTTTGATGGCGAGAAATTCAAACGAACTAGCTATTCCAGCCCCATCCCACTGAAACCAACTACCGATTGGGGATCATCACACGTGTCTGCGTGACTGACGCTTCTGACACCCGGCATGTCATGCTTAACTTATTTGCCCTCCTCTAATTCTTCAAGCATGGTAATGACTGATGCAGCTAAAGGTTATTAAAGTGAATGTCGGTTAATTTGAGTCCTTGCAGATTGTACTTTGCTCGGTGACATAGCCTCTAGGCAGTGTCGATAGTGTCTCGGCCTTCATGCAGGTGGCATTAGCCACTAAGGAATGCATGCAAATGCATGCTTCCCCAAGGGCACATCAATCCCTGTTTCACAGATCTCGGCTGAGCAGAATGGATGCGGTACAGGCACGTCTGCCCCACGAAGTGAGTTTGACTTGGATGGTTTCAAACCAAACTTTGCTTCTCGTATTGGCTGCATAGCATGTCAATGAGGCGCGGAGCGAAATGGGACAACTAGGCGTTTCGATGTAGACTGAAGTCATTACTGGATTATTTGCCACGCAACTGCTTAGGAAGCTTATTCGACTTGGAAAGTGAAGGGATATTGCACCTCTTGGAAACTTTGGTCGTGAGTAACATGTCAACCATGAACAGCGTGAAGTGGTGGTGATACAATTTTTTGCAATAAACCCAGCTTCTGGAATTATGATAAACTCTAAGCGAACGTGTCATATCACGTTTGGTGAATGATAAAGACATTTAATACAACTGCCTTGTCCCATATTTTCTTCCTCTCAGGTAACTCTCCGCCTTGCAGCTGTTTGCTGTCTAGTCACCCTCTTGCAAGAAATAAACTCGCTTTTTAAAATTCGTCACCTATATGATCATGGCACTTACCACCATCAAGCCTTCAGGTAAGTGAGAGTTAACTTTTAAAAGCGTGCGTTTTATATGGGTCGGCAGACGGATTGACTCTCAGGACAAATCCCTCGCCTGTGGCCTAAATCATTCTTGGATGACACCCCATTTTAAGTCTCACAAGAGAGACCGTGCCTTTAAATCTTACAAGGTGGTGCTTACGAATTAGAGGACCTCATATCCCAAGTCCATCCTGGTGCACAAACACAACCGTACACATGCGCCTACACAAAATCATCTTCTCTGCCACAATGCCACAACCAAGCGTATGCACACGTATGTATGCACACCATCGACATTTCTTAAAATATGCATTCACCGCTAGGGGCGGACATACGGTTACGACACATTCATCAGCACAAATTGCTGACTTGTTGATACGCTCACTGGCGTAAAAGTAGGACCTGCCCTAAGGCACAAAAGAACACATCAAGCTAGCCGTGATGAGGCAGCCATCATTCGTCCTTACTGCATCATTTGCAGCTGGACGATGCTCCACTTGTTAAATCATGGTATCACCAGAAAGTTTAACAGTATAGAGGGGAGAGGAAGAATGCTGTCTTGACAAGTGGACCTGTCCTCGCTTGAACACTTGCGTGAGTCAGTGCAAAAGAACTTACTGCCTCATCTATACATGTCAACTTCTGAGTTCATCCAACCCACCTATCTCCTCCGCAGATTTTCTTAAAGCAAGGAATGAACTATTTTTCATTCCTTCTTGTCCGCCTTAAGATATAGTGACTTATTAATGCGAAAGGCCAAGGTCAACACCTACTTAGCAATCTGTAAATGAATGAGTGTGGTATTGATTCGTTACCCCTTAAATTAACTGGTGTACATTCTTGCGTTTTGAAAAATCCAGCTTATTTAATCAACTTAAGCATGTTCTTGCATTGCTATTCTTGTTATTGTTGGAGAGAATCAGTAAATATTCGCACTCACAATTTACAACGTAAGCGAAGCGTTTCGGTACCGGTGGCAGTAAGCAAATCCCAGCATTGCTGAACCTTATTCATTGTAGCAGGTGGAAAGCGAACTACTAGTCTAAAATTTCTAAAAACATCACTATTGAAAATACATGTCAAGTTTTACACAAATGCCACTGATTGTACTAAAATGCGCATTGAAATAAAAATTTGTCATGTCTTAAAAAGGAAAGTAAAAATTGGTTTTAACAAAAACCATTTCGTAGACGAGGTAGTAAAAGTGGGAGGCATGGGGAAACAAGAAGAACTGTAGCTTCAAATCTCGTCGAGGTCAGAGAAGGGGAACAGATATCGCTGATGCTGGCGATTGCAGTGGAAGAGGGGGACGTGGAGTTGGGACAATCTGAGCGAGGCAGTGAGAAGCCGTCGCAGCAGCCACATGGGCCAGAGGTCCAGAAGAGGAGCCTGACCGCAGCCCAGACTGAAGGGCTGCAGAAAGTGGGCAGCCACAGGAGCACTGATGAGCAGCGGACGAAATCGCGACATACCAAGGACAGCGTAGCTCTCCACCCGTGACAGCCATGCCACCCAATTCGTGAGAAAGGCAGTAATGGTAAGAAAGCGCAGACAGATGGGCGTGGGGTAGACGCCGTCACCAACTTCATGACCCTCATCATCACTGTCCTTCTGCTGTTCGTTGAGAGGGACAGGCACGTGGTAGAAGGGTGAGAGAGCATCGAGCGGTGTCATCCAGAGAACGCCAGTGAGCTGTGGTCTCTGTGTCGCAGAGTGCCGCATCAAGTTGAGCAGGGGTGAGAGCGGTGATAGGGCCTACCCATGCACACAACCGCCTAAACGTCTGCATCACAATCATAGTTAAATTCCATTTCACACTTTTACACTACAAAACCATAAAACAGTTAACAAGAAACTGAAGTGTACTTGGTAACTGGACTAACAAGGGACCACATTTGCCTCTCATGTGCATTAGGACTCCCAAATATACCATTTACCAAATACATATTTTACGAAATTAACCAAGTCTGAAGTGGTCATTGAAAATACCATTAGCATATAGAGCGCTATGTGAAATCTATGTGGTCAGATGGCTCACCATGGGATCGAGAAGAACGAGGCTGCTGACATCTTGATTCTTTGAACAGAAGTGACAGACATCTGACATCATTCGTCCTGAACTGGTTCGCCATGGCGGAATTCGGATGCCCGTCATTGAGAGGTCCACATTCTGCTGGGGAGCAAATCGAAAAGGCCATCGCGTCAGGCGAAAATTCCACTTCCACAATGGGGTCAGGCCTGCGTCAATGGGCTCGCTTAGGTACCAGCGATCATACCGGCAATCCGGACATTCTGTTATTTGGGCGTAATTCGCATCAACTTCCTTGTAAGTTGTCGAAGAGATAGAGGAGGGCGCTTTTTCCCCCTCATCGTCAGTCTCATTGATATCACTCTCTTGTGTTTCTGTGAGTGACACTTCGCTTTCCGAAGGCGACTTCTCCACATGATTCGAAAATCCACATTGAGATCCCGTTTTCGATAATTCTTCAGGTTTCATGACATCTCCCTTGTAATCCGACGCACAAGAATCGAAGAGGAGTTCAAACACCTGACTTTCACTATCGCTGTCACTATCTTTATCCAAAAAGCATGTAAAATTGCCTCTGTTTTGATTGCCATCGAAAAATAACCCATCGAACAGAGCATTTACGCCCTTACCATCCATCGTTGACCAAGGGCAAAAGTCCGCGGTCAAATCATGCATTGGTGTTTCGTTATCTGCAAACATACTGCAAAGACTCCGGGAAAAACTGGAGCTTGTATAGGAGTGGTAGGAACATTCAGGGTAATGCACAAATGCATACCATGGACAGTTGCTAGATGTTTGTCTTGATTCCTGGTGAGATTGACATTCTTGTAAGACGTTGCCAATGAAGAGAGTGCTATAATTTTCACCCAAGTCAAATCGATGATGACTGGTTCCCAGGAATTCAACGAAGAAGAAGACTGTGAAGGTGCCTGATTTGTTGTCATCATTAGGAGGCCAAATAAGGATACGTTGAGATCTAACTTCAAATGGTGGCAAGTTCGCTACATATGGGCCCCAGGAACTAGTTTCCTCGTCGGGATTAAGGAAATGACGAATTTTTGCAAAAGATGGTACAGTGTCAGATGTAGTTTCGGTCGACGCGTATAATGGCGCAATAGTGGACTTCTAAAGCAGTAAAACCCACTTATTATAATTCGCCGATTTTTCCTGCCTAATTAGGGTCTTCACTAACCTTATCTTCCAATGCAGCAGCATTGGCGGCTTTATTAATTTCTTCACCACCGTACTGATCGAATTCCTCATTTTTACGCGCTTCTACTTCTGCCTCCTCCAACTCCCCTTCCTCTTCACTGGGCAGACAACTGTTAAGGCGAGCCCACTGGACCCACGCAGGATTGGGAGGGAAGCGGTGTCCGTTGATAGGGAGACCGGCAAGTAGACGCACCGAATTCCTAGCCAACTGGGCAGAATTTTCGGGTACATCGACGGGATTGATAGGCGAGTCAAAATTGGGGTGATCAATGAGGTAGAGAAAGGCCTTAACCAAATCTAGCAGACTGTAGCAGCTGTTAAATGAAGTGAGCCAAAATGGTATATAACTTTGAAGGTAGGCAAATACAGCCTTCTCTGTAGCTTAAAATGGTGTTTGTAACTGCTTCCAAGACCTACACCTTCACCCTGGAATTTGAATTCTTAATTTGGAACATTAGCTATTCTTCCGGTTCCTCCTTATAATTTGCAGACCCCATTTGCAATCTATTATTTCACCTAAGGTATTGGCAAAAAATAGCCGACCGCGGATCGCTGCAAATTTTTTAGCTAACATGATTTCACTTACCTTTGCCATTCATTGAGAATGCTAATACACACCGTGCCACTTAATGGGTCAATGTTGGGGTGAAATATGGGTGTGTCAAAGGACACTTTCGGATAAGTCATAGGATATGTGGCACAACACTCGATCTAAAATCAAGCATACGTTATTTAGTACTCGGAGCGCCGTTTCCAAAAAATCTTTACAGATATAAGGGAACTCTGAAGGAAGCGTTTGATTTAAGTACCGTAGGTATGCCGGATGGTAAGTAACAGCTCGTACAATTCGAACGAATTACTTGAGCATTTTCAAATACCAATTGCCTTGCTAGTGATGGCATTCTTTTGTGGTTGCTATAAAATTACACAATTACTAATTACGCTGTCCTTCTTAACATTCAGTTTGTAAATAACTTGTCAATGGAGAAGTGCACTGAAGAACTACTAGGTAAATGCAAATACTATGCTAAACATCGAAGACATTTACGGTCACTAGGAACTCGGCATGCGCGTTGTAACCGGATTTGGGTCGTAGAGAAACCTTGACTGTCATCTCATCAATTCCGACGATAAATGCCTGACCGTCAGTTGAGGCGTCGATTGTCTTATAGAGCTGCTGCAGGTCCTTCATAAATGTTCGTTGAGCTGCTGGAGAAGTCATCTGTGTGTGGGGCGGTCCTCAAGGCCGATGAAACAAGACTTAAGAATTGGTCCAAGGTTGCTTCAAGCTATGATCTGAACTGCAAAATTAATATGACAGTAATTGTAGGATTGTGCTCTAAACTTGTTAGATAAAAGAGCATCAACTCAACAAGGGAGCATAATTATTTCAAAAGGACAAATGCAACCCACCAAAATGGTCGCAATGTGCTCACAGAGAGAACAAATCACACTTCAGGTCATCAACCCACCTTTATGGTACTTACACCCACACATCAGGATCCACCAGCAACTGCCTGTTGTAACAGGTTGAGCAAGTATTCCATGTTTACCATTTATTGTCACTTCGATTACATGCAGCACACGCTTCTGAGTGGTAGACATATTGCATATTTACAAGTTTATTAACTCGGTAACACCCATGGCGTTTGTGTGTTCGCGTGGCTTTTCATGAAAGTGGATGTATAATTACCAACCGCTTTAGACAATTCCTAAACAACCTGTGATCAGTGAAAGTGGATCATCTGAACATTTTACATTCTAAGGACTGCTGTGCCAGGCTCTTGTAGTCCTCAATAAATAGTAAACCTTACCTGGTGATGTTCTGAGGCATATTTTGTACTTACGATGAAATATGCGTCAGAGATTTGGAAATTAAATAGCTCTACATTCCGGTACTACCTGTCATGTTCAGTGTCAATGTAAATTTTGCCGATAAAAGTTGATAAACTCACTATAAATATCCGTTTAGAGGCATAAAAGTAAAATTTTAAGGCTCCCCAACCAGCGTGGGAAGCTTTTCGAATTTTATGATTAGACTACATAAAAATTTGGTTGGGACTTGTGTGCCTGAACTGGGTTTTCAAAGAACGATTCTTCTGAAGAAGTGGGGATTGGTAACGAGCTATCTATGAAAAATGAAAGCCTTCTATAGGGGCCGAAGTTTGGGACTTCGACATTTTATGATTGAAAATAATGCTTTAAGCAAACAAAACTTACACTGGTCTTGCCGACTTGCACAGTAGAGCTACAGATTTGGCCAGCCACGAAGTGAAGGCACGGTCTGGCTTCCAGCGCATACATTCATGTAGCAGCATGGTTTCAAGGTCACAGCGAACCAATCCGTGTCTCCAATTTCATATAGCTTTGCCTAAATAAATAACTCCTCTGCCAGTGCTATTCTGCCCCTACGGCTACTAACAAAGACGGAGTTTCTAATAATGAATCACCTTTCACAAAATTGTACGCAAGGTCTTGATGATGGTTTGCTATTGCAAAAATTTGGCCGACTGATCTGGTTGCCTGTTTGATTTGTAAGGAAAAGCGCTACCTCAACTAACCGACGTCAAATGAGCATGGCGAGAAAACATATCTTTCAAGTTCTTTTGTCCTTGCTCTCTTCGTAGGAATTCAAAATGTCTTAGCTTGCATTCTGTTTAATTTGCCAAATAAACTATATGTTTTAGGACCACCATTTTATGAAAGCGCTTGATTATGTAGGCTTTCGAATTGGTCCTCATAATAATTCTCTCAAAATGCGTATTTTTTGAACTTAAAGTCATGTGCAGTCGATGTACACCCAACACAGTATCTGCCTTCAAGAATGCTTGCTTTGCCCCATGTAGTGATATAAGTTGTTAGTGAAGCTTCTAAGGTACATTTATAGCGGCCTTGCCTTTCGCATATGTGATTGATTATTCCGACCCTTATTCATCGGACCAGAGCATCCTAACATTTCGTCCGGCTTCAAGTTTAAGAGGTTCATGTTACTATAGCAAGGTAAGATGCCAAAGAGGTGCAAATTATGCTTAGATGGGATCTTGGCATGCCAAATGTCCGCTTTCGTGATTTCTCAGCATAGTTGCCCTCAAGGTAGAATATGTGTTGGGGCTGAGTGTTGTTGGGAGTCAACCAAAAATATTTCTATGGCTAGCTGCCAAGTGAGTCGAAATACCGGATGGTTGAATAAGTCCACCCTAGTCAAAATGTGACACAAGATCATCCAACCGAAACCTGATGCGCTGATATAACAAGGCCGGTGAAAGATCATGTGAAGCCGGGTGGGATGCGGCAGTGTAGCCTTCAAACGCCAAATATATCTAACAACCCAAGGTATTTGTTGATTACGTGGTAAACGCCATAAAATTGGAGCATTTTTAGGCAACTTATGGGCCAATTATTTTTCAGGAGCGTATTGTATATTATAAGTATCTAAACTATTAAAAACATCGAAAAAGTAGGTAATCATTACCAAATAGGGTTGACTGATCAAATGGGGTTTCCATGGAATTACATTTTGAGCTGTCTTATGTGGCAATACGCAATGGCAATCCGTGCAGGTGGTACGATGGGCCTTACTGAAATGCAATTCTATCTTTTGCCTTTTTGGTTAAATACAGCTTTTCTTCGCCTTCAATTGCTGGCAGTTTGCGAAAGTTGCCCTATTCAAAGAGGATAACGCTTTTGCCCATCCTCTCCATAAATCTGATTGAGATTCGCATTCTAGAATAAGTCGGGCACCACACAAGCTCTCAACCAAGCAAAATTAGGATCTGCTTCGGCACCTGCATGAGCATAGGCGAGGCAAAAGTTATATAAGTGGGGGATCGAGTGTCTCTATCTAGCCCACTAAGTCAGTAAAATTTAACATTTGATTTTCGACATCGTGTTTTCTTCTCATATCCTCTCACACTCTTTATCCCCACAAATGACACTAAAGTGGTTGCTTTTAACGTGTGTTTTTCATCAGATTCCACAGAACAAAGTGGAACTAGTAAATTATTTTAGAGCATGGATTTTCGATGTATGATCATAGCAGAGGATTGAAGGCTGGACTGCGGGGGGTTGTGTTACCAGGTTGTTAATCTAGTCGGTCCAACTGTCGTTAAACCACAAGGCTTGTGCTAACCTTTTCGGCGACATGACTCACCGGTCACTTGCAAGGTCACGTGCTAATTAGGAGGGCTGCCAAGACCGGTAAATCACAACTGGATGCTGTTTTGTTGGATGCTGATGAAATGCTAGGTTTGTGACTTCATTTTTCCCAACTTTTTAAAATGTCTTGCCGGAATTTAGCACCGAACTCGTTTGTTCTTAATGAAAATATCAAAATACGCGTTGACTTTGCACAAACTATATTATAGTAGGTTTTGTTAGTAATTACATTAGCTTTACTTTCTTTCTATGAAGAACTTGAAATGAAATTGTAACATTGGCAAAGTGGATTTTCATTGCAAAATTTTCGGAACGTTTGTTGAGTTTCTCCTCAGTCTAGACCTAGTAGTGTTGCTCTCTGAGGCCGTGTGTTCAATGGACATACCATGGTGGAGGAGGAGTTAATACGTCCTGCTAACGCGAATGCATCAAATGGCTGCAAGATGCAAAAAGTGGCTCTATGTTGACCACCTGCATTTGCTCATGTCAGCCGTAAAAATTATAGAGAAGAGTATTGTAAGAATAATCGCTTTCGTTGAGAATAAGTATCACACGCATATATGGTGCTTTGTGCTTTAACATTACTGCAACGAAGAAGTTGGTAACCCTGGTTCACTGAATGATGAAGCGATGCTGCTTTTATGAGACGTCTGTCACAATGTATCGGAGGTTATCAACCATTTGACATGTAACTGGAGGATTCCAAATCGTTTGTATCACTCGCCTTTCCATTTAAAGGCTTGTACAATAAACCAGTTACAAATAGTCAACTTGAGTCGATAACAAATACGGGATTGGGAAGATGGATATCGGTTTCGCGTGCGATTGTGCTAATATGTAAGGCAATTCCTAGGTGAGTCATATTATTTGGTTGAAATCATTCGAGTTCTTAAATGTGAGTCTTTTTTGTGATGGTTTTAAGCCAATTTAGATAGCATAATGAATCACATTGACACAACACCGGCTATCAGCTCAAAATACAAGATGGATTCAATTAGGCCGTTTGCCTGTGGAATTAGAAGCGGGTAGTTAGTAGCAGAATTGTTTGCTTGCTCAATTTGACTTCTACAGCAGTGACGTTGGCAGTCACTACCAAGAAGGCAGAGTGTCCTTCAGCTGGTTAACGAGGGGCAAAATGATGAAAGAATATTACTCCAAACTCCCTATCTCAGCATTCATCCCTTATTTCCTTCCTCACCTCTTTTCTTCTCGACCCAATGTCGCATCTTTATTTTCCTTCTAAAATGCACGACTCGCCAAACGATGACGTAGGCACAGGTGTCCCGACGACCGACTGTTATGTGTCCTGAACCCGCATCGCAGACGTACCTTAAGTTCAACGCCAATAAAATACGGTAAGCACCCCACGCCCGGATCTATGCGGTTAAAAATATTTTGGTATTGCATTACTATGATGCGTATTGATGCGAATCCTGCTTTCTCTTCCAAATGTGCATCTTTCGACCCTAGCTTCAACGATGCTGAGAGCCTAGTCAAAGTAAAAATAAATTGGACAACTTAAAGCGAACCACTCCGCTAAATGGAAGTGACAAGGAACACAGAGTTCATGACGCGATAATGCCGCTGTGGTCTACCCTTCATAGATTGGCAGTAATGACGGACGAGAGTGAGTGTTAGTACAGATTCTTGTCTCTATTTTTCATGGCTGATTTGATGAGATGTGAAAATAATATAAGCGGGAACAGACACCCAAGTGACATAAACACGAAGGATGTCACGATGCTCTTTACCGCAAGTAAAACACCGCAGACATCGGCGGCACCGTTTTGCCTTTGGATAGCCAGGAATTTTTGCTGTTTCTTGTTTTCATTCTAACCTTGCCTTTGAAGTTGACTAGCCTGATCTTAAACGGCTTCCTTCACTGTATCGTGGTCGCTTTTGACATCTTTCTGCTTGTTTGATGACTGCACTAGTGGTAAACACCAAATTACTTTCTCACGAGCAATCATAATGAGCAGTTGGCAATTCCACCTCGTGCTATTGAGTTATAAATGCGAAGTTCAAGTCAGCAGCTAACACTGCATCCAATTCAAAATATGAGAAAAACTAGAAAGTTAGATGAAGATGCGAAGTAATGGAGTAGAACTGTGAACGTAAAGAGGTCACTGGGTGAATACGTGGAAAAGCCAACGTAGAATGTTGCGCCATGCGGGCGTGTGAATTGTGTGAACGACTTGTTGCAACACCAATCCCGGGCAGGCCTGACCACCTCAGAGGCAATTTCTTGAGGACAGGTGCAAGGCTAAAAAAATTTCTTGTTGACAACAGTAACCGCTGGAGAGGAATAAAAATGACTTTATTACTGTCCAGCGCAACTCACTCACCCAAAATGCTTGCATCTCTTTGCATAAACTGGAATTCCCTTAAACGTAACAATTGCACTTCCATGTGAAAGTGCCCCGTAGATCGTTCGCAGATGTCAGAAGGGAAGAGGGGTAAAATGAACTGCCATTCGTTTGGTGTGAAAACTCCCACCTTCCCATCTGGATTCACTTAATTGCTCTTCACTTAATTGTCCTCGTGGACGCAGTCACTTCTACCATCACACTCAGAGAAGCGTCACCCGTGTTATGTCTGCTCGGCTTTCATTGTCGCGTTGCCTGCGGCAGTAAAACCTGACGAGTCGGTGAATTCCAATAATTGGTACGCTTGCTGACCCTGAAGCAGTTTTATAGTGAGCATTGTCCCTATGGCCATAAAGCGTGTATTTTTTGTCTATCATTCATTAATTCGGAACAAAAGCATATTGTTCATTCATCTTTTACCTTACTACAGGCAAAGACAATAGCGTTAGCTGGTGGATGCAGATGGGATCAGTTCTAACCACCAACATGCCATGTCAACCACGTTTCCTATGTCACCTTTGTGCAGGTGGGCAGGTACGTTTCGGTTAATCACTGATGGCTGTTAAAGCAGCAAAGTGACCTGAGTGTTCCACGTCTGTGAGACAACGCACTCATTTATCTACACACATTCGCCGCCACTTCTGCTTGTACCTCCAATAGCCACACATGCTGACTGGCTGAATAGCTGTCTCTGTTTGCCTAGCTGATTTACTGCTAACTTGCATGACTAGCTAGTTGCTTCGTTACTCAGCTCTACATCTGTTTGTCTGCATGCCTTGCTGAGTGGATGGCTCTCTCATTGGTTGTAAGGTTGTTTACCCACTAGCGTGCATGACTGAATGGTTGACTGATGGATTAGTTTCACGCCTGTCTGCCCGCCTTCCTGGACAGATAGCCCAATACGGGTCTTTGCTTACTGGCTGGGAGAAGAGCTGGTTGTCTGGTTGTCCAACGACTTGGCTCTCTGAATGACTGTCTCGCCTACTGCCTGCGTAACAGACAGATTTCCTGCCTTGCTACTTGATGCCTGCTCTTCTGTTTGCTTGCCGAGCATGCTTAACAGCTAGATGCCTTGCTAATCTTTTAGTTAGAAGGCTGAATGGGTGTCTTTCTGCTTCTCTGTCAGTTGCAAAAATGTCCAGCTCTTTGGACGGCCTGATTCCTGCCTACCTGCCTACCCAACTGTCTGAGCTGCTGAATATCTGGGTTACCACCTGTTTCTAGTTGAATTTTAGCTGGTACAGAACTGACTTGGCTTCACTGGTAGAGCGACTTCCTTCATAAACTGCCGATTCAGATGACCATTCGCCTCCAACTTCTCCTGCCCTGGCAACTTGGGAACAGCTCTTTCCTGCCTCAGCTGCTCCGTTGTTCCCTACCATTCCTCGCCTATCTCACCCTAGACGAAAATGAAGTGGAGTAAAGAATCAATGCAAAAGTAATGTCCTTGACGGGGGGTTAATGCACGAAAGATTAATTGAACAAATTAAAAACAACAACTCCATTTACCTATTAACCAATGAACCAGTCAGCCAACGAACGTGGACCTATGTGCCTTATTAAGGTGCCAGATGTCTGGTCAAGTAGAAAAATAATGGGAAAATGGAAAATAATGGACTCGATCACCCACTTACTCGTACAATTGTACAAATAAGCGCAGTGTTTTATCTTTGTTTGTGATGAACTAGCTAATCCGACAGTCCTAAAGTCGAAATATGGACATGGACAATGAGGAAGCCAAATGGACGAAGGAAGCTCATCGTATAACCGTACAGGGTGGCCCAAAAAGAGTGAAAGTACAAGAGCGACCAGCAAGAAAGTGTCCATTCTTACCAGTTTTGGCAATGTGCTATGTAAAAGGACCGTTTAAAAGAACAAATGATAGACAAAGACAATACGGTTATCAAAAGTCCTGCTACGGTATTGACCGATAAGTATTAACGCAGAGGAGGGATCTGGAATGATTTCGAGTTGCAGAAAGACATGGGCGGTATCAGTGCTGGCATGGAAGACGTCATTCAGTAGGATCTGCATTTGCTCTTGTCTTCAATACAAAACATGACCAGTCTATGCAGTGTTATAAAAGTGCAAGTGATGATGGGCCGTGGATACGGACAATGAAAGATGAATGGAACTCACCAAAACGGCTTTTGCCAAGAGTGATGTGAAAAGAAATAGAGATGAAACAGTAATAAATTTGGCTTCGGTGAGTGTCAGGGTAGTCTATTGTATTGCCATAGCAGTGGCAACAAAGGGTAACATTTATTTTGGTTAGGATGTGGAGCCATATCTCAGTTGTCTGTGTGCCCCTCCACCCTGGATAAACTCACTCTGCAGAATTGACCTGGGGGTAAGCGCACCCTTTTCCGAATCTTAACAGTCTTGTGTACCACAAGAAGTCGAAGATCTGTTCACAAGCGAAGCGACTTGTCCCGCCACTATGAACTCACGCTTCACATTATAGTGCGTTTGAAAACTAAAAATAACCGTCAGCAACCGGACAAGTAAGCAATTCGAGTTATTGCCAAGTACTCAAAATACACCCGATATTATCACACAATTACGAAGAATGTGAGGAGTGCGGTTGTAAAGTTGCGATGTGGAAGCGAATCTTTACAAAAAATCGCCTTGAACTAGCAACAAACTGTACTCTACTGACTTCTCTGCTGAATTCTTTTTATAAAAGTAACTCAGCATGATTTTGCCAAGCAGCTATTACT
>MIEF01005956.1:0-13881 GCA_001870725.1 Taenia solium | reverse complement strand
ACGACTTTGATGGCATGCTCCTTAGCTCCCAGATGCAAACTGCTGTTGTCACACATACGCCTCCAGGAGGCAGGCAATGCTAAGTTGGTGGTCGCTACACAATGACGCAGGCACCGAATTTCATTCCCGATGCATGCAATAAAACTCCTCTGAAGGATACTGAGGGGATGTGGAAGCGATGGTGTAGTGAGTAAAAGGAAAAGCACTCACAATAGCAGATTGAGAAGTAAATGCAAGTGACGAGTTCAAAGGATTAAACGATACAAGGTAAACTGGTCTACTTAGAACAGGATTTTATGCATCTCTGGCTTTGTCTGTCAGCTAAATAATCAGGGTTTCAGGCGTTACTCAGGTCTGCACATGAATTTCATTGTGACGAATAACGACTCAAGCCCATTTAATACATGAACCTCTGATGAGGCGGAGAAACGAAAGCAGAGATGAACGAATAGGTCACTTTCATTTGAGGTAGGTTGTACGACGGACTCTTAGCGCTTGATATAATCTCAAAATTACTACCTCTTCGCAAATAGGGAGGCGATTGCGCGCAGCTGAATTCCTACCTGTGTATACGTCGACATTATCCGAATCGTCACAAATGACATGCGCAGTGGCTAAGTGACTTGATTAAGACACACATTGAATGCATTGCTTTGTGATAAGAGAGGGTTAGCACGTTTCTTACAGCTGCAGAATAATAGTAGGTGAGGCGATTAACGAAACTTGTTAAGGGATTGACTCTCGTGTAGTGAGATTGATAAGGGTTCCTATTGCTTGTAACCCTAGTAAGAGCAAGGGATGTTGTGCAAGGCTACCGACAAGATAATGGCATAGGGCAATCCCACCACTCTGAAGGATTTTCTCAAGTTCATCAAATCGAAGTGTTTATGCTACTAGTGGACGCGAGGAGCAACCCTCCATAGACGTCTCAAAAAGGTATTGGCTTTGTTGTTGCTACGTAAGATGTGCCGCATGCGTTTGTACTACCATCATGCAGCAAATTCAACTGCCAACAAATGCACGCATAAAGTGAGGAGGAGAACCCTCCTTTGCTAATGGTCAGGCGACACCTCGACCCAATAGCACAAAGCCAATTGATACTTGATTTTGTGAATGGTGGATTGTTATAAGCAATGCGAGAGCGTCAGTTTTTGCTCAAATTTTGACAACGCCCAGTAATAGTTAGGCCTGAGAACATTGATAGAACTTTCTGGTGAATAATTCACTGGCATGCCTAGTTCTTCAACATGATAGAATGGCGCGCCTATTATTTTTGCCCCTTTAATCGGTGGTCACCACGACTAGATGTACTTTAATCGTGACACAGCTGTTCACATTAGGTCAACGTAAGGCCAAGTTTGACTTGTGAATCGGTGGTGTATTCACGGCGTGTCTGCTTGTCAGCCAGCTCTCACGTCACGTGCAATGCACTGCACAGCTCAATTTATTCGCACACCAGCAAATCAAGCCTTTTGCCTTCATTAAAATGTGTTTGCATTCATACTCGGTAGCCATGCTTAACGTCGTAGAGATAAAAGATGATATTTGGTGGCGAAATAACTATCCCCGAGCGTTCTGCATAGTTTGCATAATTCTCTGAGTGATTTATCCACCCGTAGACTTAGTTGGCATCCAGCACAACTTCATTTCCAGATGTGTAACACCTCCGCATTGCCGCGATCCGCAGCATGAGTAGTAGCTACCTTCTTCTAGCTTCAATGTAGAAAAGAAGCAGGTGGTCTTCCAAGTGTGAGCAGCACAGTGTCGATTTGACCTTATG
Organism: Taenia solium; assembly: GCA_001870725.1. Classification (NCBI taxonomy): domain Eukaryota; kingdom Metazoa; phylum Platyhelminthes; class Cestoda; order Cyclophyllidea; family Taeniidae; genus Taenia; species Taenia solium. Next base: position 12,101 of record MIEF01005956.1, on the reverse strand, counting down.
CCGAAATACTACTGTTAAGATGTTATTTGGTGGCAAATGCGAGCTTGTGAATCTCGATTGACATCAGCGCTTCACAAACTGCCACACTATTCAGACTGGTTCAATTAAATACTTGGAATGTAACTAAAACAAACAGCAGCATTTCTTCCTTCTCCATGTGGTGCCATTTCTTTTCTAGATTTGCAAATCCGTTATGGCACGGAGGCAATGAATATTGCACAGAATTCTGGCCTTTGAATGAGGTTGGCTTGACGTAATTATTTTAAGCTTCGCAGGTGGCTTCAGCGTAAACAGATGCATAGCATAATCTAAAGGCAGCAGAGCCTTAGAAAATGCCAAAGATAACTGCAGTGGATTTACTGGGCTTGGTTTAGTCACTGATGTTTGGCAACAGCGCTTTGGCGTTGCCTGCGATGATAATTCACCGCCAGTTTAGAAGCATTTAAATCACTGGGTATATATTAATTAGCAAAATAAGTTCAGTTGGCTAAACGAAGCTTTGCTTTTAATGCTAACAACCTACTTTTTAAAAGTGGTTGCTAAATGAAAGCAACTTGGTTATAGATTGGCCACGTTTTCCAATATGCGTTCCTCCGCACCTTTCCTTCTTAAATGGCTAGCTAGGGGTCTGGGTCTGGTTGAGAATATTGACCGCATGCTGTGAAGCAAACCAGACCTGCGTTATTGCAGCGTCCAGCGTTGCAAAGGAAGCATACTAATTAAGCAGACTGTTTATGTTTGGCTGACAGAAGGAATTCGTACTACTGGTATGGCACGGAATATACCCAGCCCACTGAAGGCTAGATGGTGTAATAGTGATTTTAATGGCACGATTAAGCGGCGTTTTGCAGGCCAAATGACGTAATGAGCACATCTTGACAGGGTTCCATTGCACTTTGGCGGTCAAATAACCTTACGATGCGCCCATGGGAAGGGTTCAGTGTTATTCAAATCACCCTACTTAAACGGGCCTTAAGTAGCTTGAAACCATTGCAATCACTCATGCGCACACAACACATTCACTGGTACTTCCTCATGTCTAGCTACAAGCCATCTGGTTGTGTTCGAGCTCAACAGAGTGAGGCAGTGGAGAACTGAACCTAAGGAAATGTCTTCCTTCCCTCCAATCGAACACAATCGCCACACAACTAAGGGGTAGTGCCAGAGGCTTCATGGCGATATCATTGCTTCAAAAATGGGAAAACGTCTTTTTCCACTCATTATTGAGACAGCAATGGGATTGTGTTGGTTTGCAGAACAAGCACTAGAAGCTCTGTCTGTCCTCCACCTTGCAGTCATGAGCCAGTAGACCGCGGTCAGTGCTGCTCCCTTCCACAATCGCTTCTTCGGTAGGATTGCGCATTCGGCACGCATTTAAGATTTATTGAACATTTACTTTACACAAGCGAACGTTCAATCAAAGAAAAAGGGGCGCCTAGAGCACCAATAGGGGAATTCGTCTTCGCACTAGTGCAAGTGCAAATGTGCAGAATTTCATCTGTGTTTGTTGAGTCGCTCAAAAGCGGATCCGTACGCTGCATCATCATCTTGCTTTGTGCCAAATACCACCACCCTGTCACTAAGGAATGCTCTCATCTGTTGACTCTACCCGCTGCAGCAGATTAAATGCCAGAGCGAAGAGGATAACCATCAAACGCATTGCTGCAGTGGTGGCAGCGATGAGCAGCTTTACCCCTTTCAAAAAGGCCATAGACGGCGCAAGTTGGCTTTAAAATGGCAGAATTAATCTGTGGTGTTAATCTTTGCTCCTAATGCGTTTTTTCTAAAACTAAATGAAAGGGGAATTGTTGACCAACATTTATTGTGCCAAAGCTTTAAAGCCATCAGCGTCACTTGAGACAATCATGTGGCAGTCAGATCTGATCTGATCTGCTGCTGACCTGTGTGCCAGTTTGAAGCACACTTCTCCTCATCATCGGCATCAGTAGCAGATTTGATGAACTGCGTCACGAGGCGTGTGTTCTCTGAACGACATTGACTCTGAAGGTGCCATCACTTCTCATCATCAGCATCGGTGGCAGATGTGATGCACTGCGTCACGAGGCGTGTGTTCTCTGAACGACATTGACTCTGAAGGTGCCTTCACGTGAACGTGTTAAGCGTAGCTCCTCGTAGTTTTGACTACGGTCCTCGTGAACCGTGCTATCAATGGTTTCTGTGTGTGTTGCATGGAATGATCTTCTGCTCTCCACCACAATGGCCACTTCATTATCGTGATCTTAAATAGAAGCATGGCACACCGGAATGCCTTCAAGATCTTCTGAATGTCAACAACGTATCACTTCTACTTCAAGTCTTATGGTAGTCATTGGTGGCACCAGTCTGCCGGTATACTTTAACGACTGGACGAAGATGGACTGCGGATCCAGCTTCAGGCTACTCAACGAAAATAACTGAGAACCCACACACTTGCGCTTGCATTGGTGATAAGATGATCCCTGCAAATAAAGATGTACGCTTTTGTTAATCATCGATTCAAACAATTACTTGTTGTCAATCCATTGCTTGGTGATTGCTAAAGTCTTTCCGGTTGCACGATCTTGCAAACTGACATAGAACCACTGCAGTTGTTCGGATGAATCGAAATTGGTGGTGTTCTCTAAGAATTAGCAAAAGTAGTTAGAGATCTATAGCTCCGTGCTCAATTCTTGTCTTCTCACCAGGGTTGCTTCATTATGTTGAGTCGGATTACAACTAAGTGATGTACGGTCGAATGTTAAGAGCTACTATGGGAGGTGTTGCGTTAGCATGATTGAAGGCAATGCTTCTAAACTACTTAAGGTTCACTGAGTAGGTTGGCCTGGCTGGTATAGAGGATGATGAGTAAGGCGGATACTAATTCATACATGTCAGCAAAAATGATCAATGAGCTGTAGAGAAAGCCCCAGTAACGCCTTCGACAAACAGTGATGTGCAGTCATTCCTGACGCCGTCCCCTAATCCCATACATAGCGAGACTTTGGGGCGGAGACTGACAGTTATAGTCACGTTTGCATGAACATTGTCCCCCATTCATTCTAAGGTCATGCCCATGTGTTAGAGTCTAGTCGTCAGGGCAAAGAATTAACCCACCACACAATGCCAGAATAGGGATGGTTATCTCATTTAGTCGTCGCGTTAAAGCTGCCATCCAATAACGTGACGATTTGTCATTAGAAACCTAATATATCTACTTGATTGAAACTAATAAAACGGTTGTTTTAACCACAAATGGAAGTGTGTGCTTTACTGCTGGGGCAGTTAATTAGTGCGCTCCACAAATTGGGACAAATCCTGTTTTATGGCATTTATAAGTACTAGGGCTTTAACTGCCCAATGTTTCCCGTTTTCAACAAAGTTCCAATGCATTTTGTTATTCATAGGTCCAGATTACGAGTCGTCAGTCGTTCAGAGACCAGTGCACACCACACTTTTCTGGTTTTTTTGACCAGTTTATTCAGCAGCACCTGAGGCAGAGGATGTAGGGGACCCAAACGAGAGGTAGTTTAGTTGCCACCTAAAGTTAAGGAGTTTTACTTCTTCGGTTAGGAGATGGTTGGTCCTTCTTTAACGGCAAATTAAAGGAAAACTTCAAACGAAGTGCTGATGGGCGGTGACATCAGATTGGGCATCTAGAAGATCCAAATGCCTGGATTTGGTGTAAGAAATTCAAAAAAGGAGCAACAGCTTGCTAATCCAAATGCAGGACACCTCGGTCTTCTCAGATATTGCTTTTACTCTGTGGTAATGTCTTCTGAGTACCAGATCGCATTTCAAAGGCTGCATTCAACTTGTCTAAGCCACCTTTCTCTTCGGTGAAACTTGGCAGCAAGTCTGACATGGTTTGAATTGCAACACCGCTACTTCAATGGATGCGATCACATGTGGAGTAATGCGAAGCCGAGGAAGGTGCCATGATAGCTCTGTGCTTAAGCGTCTTTTTTTTGTAGCCATTGAATGTTGTGTCACTTTACTAGCACATTTGAGGCTGATCGGATAGCACATGGGTCACAAACTGGTACTCAGTGGAGCCAACCCAGATTCCCTTTAGTGGTTCATGCCACATGCGAAAAAGTAGGCAACATTGCTTGCTAAACGAAAGGGCAACCGACTGCACTGCAAGAAGTGGCTCTGTTTCCCTCCCCTGCAACTTGAAGCACGTGAATGAGCCGGCCTAATTTGGTTCCTTTGTCAACCAGAGCGGTAGAATAATGCCTGCACTAAGGAATCTAAAAGCTGCGAATAATCTTATCTAGCCTAATTTAATGGTTGTTATTTTTGGTAAAGCAAACTCATGGAACTTACAGGGTAAAGGGAAGTCTTTAACCACCAAAATTCCCGCTCACATCGATACGGGATCGTTCTCACACTGCGAACTTTGTTGCTGTCTCTAAATGCGACTGTTAGTGGCGACCGGCAGACAACTGCACAGCAAAAACAGAAACAACTGAGATCGCTTCATTTTTCTGCTTTTAAAGAAGAAAACCGAACTGGAGATGAGATTCGTGCTGCATAGGAATCATCTATTCTCAGTTGTGCCAGTTTTAGGCGCCTCAAGTTCAAAATTCTGAATTTCGAACCCAACCAGCAATACATTTGTGTTAGTTATGGCTATAGAACTTATGTAAACTTAGTAAAGTTATATTCAGGAGTATGTCTTCCAGTGAAATACCTAATGAAGAACGAAACTAGCCTGCAGGCCTCCATTTTATCCGACTTCGGTCACGTGAGTTACCCTTAGTGCTGCGATCACTGGCATTCGTATGGCAATACGAACTGAACTTTTGCCCGGTCCGCATTATTGTGCCTAGAAGAACGAGTAGGTTGGTGTAATCATGGGAGCAGCAAGTGACTTTCAATCATAGCACGACTGTTTTGATTGCTTTCGGGGTTACCCACCGTATGTTGCGAAGAAGAGAAACATCCACTGCGACTATTTTAGTCTGCTGAACAAGGGCTCTATCCGCAGAAGGGAACCTCACTAGCATAGTACTGGAGCACTACCACTGATGTTATGACCTGTTTTATCTTTGTGTAGAGTCTAGCATTATCGAGATCTCATGCAGTAAATTGCAAGACGAGACAAAAAACCCTAGTCCTTTATAAAAACGCCTAAGTGTTGCAAAGGCAGCGGATTCTTCTAACGCTAAAAGTGGTAGGTACACGAAGTGTAGGTGTAAGGCGAGCACATGCGTGTATGCTAGTCGGATCAGTAAAATAGTGAATAGGACGCCGTTCTCAAGTGTTTGCATTAGCAACACTTCTTATTCTGGTCCGTGAGGAGGCAGCAAATGTTAGGCTTATTTGTCAATGATCCTGATCCGAAAGGTTGGCATCGTAGATGTTTCTAAGTGGTTTTTAAATAATTTTCTGAGAACGTTACGCAAATGTTGGAACATTGGTGGAAGAATGGTGGGTTTTACCACATTTCGCTTCGCAGTGCTAATCAAACCGCACTCCTGATTAAAGGCACAAAGTAATGCTTGAAGAAGCACAAGCGCCTTAAATGTGAAATGCGTTTGACCTGAAGAAGCACAAGCGCCTTAAATGTGAAATGTATTTGACTGATTTACCTGTATTTTGCAGCTAAACCAGGCCGTAGAATGACATTAGCTGGTCGGTCATTGTCCTGCCCTTTTAAAATGCGCATTCACAAGCTATCTTGCATTGTGTGGACTCGGATAGCAGTTGTTCATGTTCATTAAATAAACCAAGCCGACAACGCTTCGATGTAAGTTTAAATGTCAAGCTAAATTTGTCACGAACCTTCCACAAAACAGACCAGTAGCGATCAGGCGTGCATTGTGTTCTCCGAGTGGCATGAGCAACTAATATTCTAACTTTTCTTTTGTAATGGGAACAATTCTATCGTTGGCGGTTTTCAAATAGATGCATTGCTTCGTCTCGCCCCGTATGCACAGAATTTTCATTTTGCTGGCAAATACAGCACGGACGAATGCAAACTGCTATAGATTCCACAGTATTGTAGGCCTGATTTCGACAGGTATACATGGAACTAGGCCTTAATTTTTTAATCAACTCTCCAACGATGAATGGGCACTAGTGATCTGCGCTGGCTTGCAAAGCTTTTGCCTCGCATACATGCCATGGCTGTGTGAGAGAATGCCTTTGTGTAACCAAATGAGGCATAGCTGGAGTCACAATCCTCACGTCTTCCGAATCAATGGTGGCACGCAACGTCATTTCGGGGATCCGCTACAAGACGTTGCCCATTTAGAATGCATAACATGGGTGCTGTGATATTTCATCAGCCAAACTCAACTCAAATGAAACATTACTGTTAGGTTCTTAACAACTCGAATTTGTTGTGCCAAGCTTAATCTTCTGTCACCGCAAAGTAGGGCAGCGGTCCAAATTGAAGAATTCCGCCTTATTTCGAGAAATGGGACAATTGTTGTGTGGACATCGTTTGAAGTCGGTTAGTGAGAACTGAGGATTTTCAAAGCCATGCGGGGAATGTATGCAGTTATTCAAAGAACAGTGTCGTAAAGTGTGTCTCCATAGCAAAATCGTGAGCGGTTTTACCGGAAGTGAACAAAAGTTCCTCTGTCTGGGCTTGATTTACGAAGACGAAGTCAGCAATCATAGGTTTATCTTCTCTTTGTAGACAAAGGGATACCTCAGAGTGGGAAAAGGGCTTGTCAGCTGCTTGCCAATTCATTGTGTGATAAAGTGCCGGTAGGAGGGGGAGGTATTTGAAAGCTATTCCATACTCTACAGAAAGGGTGAGAACCAGCACAGGTGCGAAGCGTGTGGTTCTGGGGTACAAAGTACTGTGACGACATAGTCAAAGCCAGCGATAACCGACTCGGGTGCTATGTGCTCAACCCATTACCAAAATCGGTGAATATCAAGCTGTTGTCATACCCGAAATGGTCAGCATCTCAGATTTAACAGTTCAATAAATATTCTGTCATCAACTTTTATGTTGTACGTTTAAGACGCATATGCATTTATCCACCAGGCTTGGTTCAACCTTGCTTTTTGTAAAGGCCACTACATGATTCTAAGTACATATCGTTTAAACGATAGAAATCGACGAATGATAGACATTTGCTTTTACTTTCGTCTTCTGCAATAGTTTCATTTTTGTGATCAAACGCCAAAATACTAAATGTAATGTGGTTAAGTTACACAATGAAATTCTTTCAGTCCCTACTACAGGCAACATTGCCCCAAAATTGCTCAATAGCCTCCCTTGGGATCACTAATGGTCAATTCCATTCCAATGACCTTGATGGCGATTTCAGAGCTTCCCTAGTCCCTACTACAGGCAACATTGCCCCAAAATTGCTCAATAGCCTCCCTTGGGATCACTAATGGTCAATTCCATTCCAATGACCTTGATGGCGATTTCAGAGCTTCCCTGAAGCAGTCTCATCAAGGCCATCATATAAGAATAAGAAGGGCATAAAGTGAAAGCTGGGATATACTTCACTACTGTTAGGTACATAAACGTTTACCTTGCTTGCATCAGCTGCTGGTTGACGCATGACTTTCGTCTCCACCACTGGCGATTATTTGGCGAGCACATCGTAACATCCCCATTTAACCAAACTAGAAAAATTGCCGACGAATCTCCATCCATTGCGTTTGATGCAAAATAGTCGCCAATCCGATGGCGCAGCATGCAGCGGGGAGCTTTTGAAGCCGCCAATGCTCTGGAGGAATTTGGCGAGGCACTCCATTGTACTTGACTCATCCAGTGATGAATTGATGACGACAGCAATAATCAGTTTTTGATGGGGTGCAAGCGATTCCAACGTGGCTGTTAGATCAGACATGGAGAACGACGAGTCATCTACGACGTAGATAACGCAGTCGCACATAGCCAGTCTGTTCTCTGAGTTTTCCACGTAATATTCCGGTGACTCGTGAGCAGATTCATAAACAGCGACATATCCATTTACAGAGGCCCAATGCACCCGAATTGGCAAATTGGTCATAAAACTGTTCTTGATAAATCTATTCAGCAGTGATTTGCTATGCGTCATTGTAGCCGACTCCAAAATCGCGTCTTCGTCTAGGTCTGGCATAATGCGAAAGTTGACAATTGCGGGACTACGAACACACGCACAGGTGGCTAGAAAGCGTGAGTAAGATTTCGTTTGCTCTCTCAGGTATAAGATGGCTTCAGGAGCATTTAGATAGCAATTGGGTGAGGGTTGAGGGAAGAGCAGCTGGCACAGGTGTTTGTCTACCCAGGTAAACCGATTAATGTGCTGACACAGGCGAGTGGAGAATGGTTGCCTCAGCAGAATCGACCTCCAACCTGGAAGAGCTACCATGAGACTTGCCAAATCCCACAATTTAAGGTATTTGCATATTTTCAGCTTTAACTCGGGCGTGAGATCTTTGATCTTGCATGGTGAAGCATTTTGTTGCACCTAAATTGTTAAGAAGGAGTGCGATCGTGAGCGATTTCAAGGTCAAAAGCACAATTGAAAATGCGAATATTGAGAGGCAAGCAAAGATAAGTGAACAAATGACAGGACATAAATAGAGGCTACTGCAACCCACCATTACCGGAGGAAGCTAGCACAGACGCAAGGCGTGAGGACGATGTCGAGGTTTAAATAATGTGCTGTGGGAGGGGGGCAGATTGACCTCATTGTGACGCTGACATGTTGGTTCATTCCATGTGGTCCAGTCCGAATGGCGCCTTATCAGGGCACCAATCACACTCTCCTTTGTCCGAGTAGTGAGAGCACATTAGCTGAACTCGCAGTGAAAACTGACGCCAGGAATGGCATCACTAAAGATGTCAATATTAATACAAGAACTTGGCCATGTAATTTCAGCGATTTCCCCCAGTGTGTTGGCCGGAACTAAACCAATGGCTTGTGGGAACCCCTCTACACGAATATGTGGGTGCTATGTGGCGATTTGTTTCCAGAGAAAGCTACAGAATCGTTGATAATTTAGGGATCCTGCAAGCCATGGCGACGGCATAATCGAAGTAGGACGAAATCTTTCCACTGTGATATAGATAGAAACATCGACTTTCTATGCCATGTTGCCACTCAACCGCTTTGTTAAATTAGTTGATTGAGTGCACCCTGCGCAGCGAGAAGCATTAACCCCGACTTCATTCAAAGGCGCGTTTGCTTCAAGTACAATTCTACAGGATAATGGGGAGCATAATTTTCAGAAGTACACGAAGTGAAGGAACTCTGTGGATGACCATGCGGTTGTTAAAGACGGACCTTAGTATGAGTTAATTTCGGGTTCACCTTCCCCATCATGTGGGCAATGCAAAATAGTACTTCTCAGCCCCTCGTCTTACATTACATCTGCGGTCCATTAAAAGTGGGGTCGCCCTTAGGATTGGAATGATTATCAAATTATATTTAAAAGGCCTTTAGCCGATGAGTCTCACCACATATTGTTACGAGTAGCACCATCGCAAGGGTAAATGCCACTCAAATCTTACGGCCCACTTCAAATTCTGCCGCTGAAGAAGTAGTTGAATAAATGATGCGGGTGAGTTGCTACACACAGCCAAGTCGACAGAATTAAGGCCATCATATTAAGAACAAGAAGGGCATAAAGTGAAAGCTGGGATATACTTCACTACTGTTAGGTACATAAACGTTTACCTTGCTTGCATCAGCTGCTGGTTGACGCATGACTTTCGTCTCCACCACTGGCGATTATTTGGCGAGCACATCGTAACATCCCCATTTAACCAAACTAGAAAAATTGCCGACGAATCTCCATCCATTGCGTTTGATGCAAAATAGTCGCCAATCCGATGGCGCAGCATGCAGCGGGGAGCTTTTGAAGCCGCCAATGCTCTGGAGGAATTTGGCGAGACACTCCATCGTACTTGACTCATCCAGTGATGAATTGATGACGACAGCAATAATCAGTTTTTGATGGGGTGCAAGCGATTCCAACGTGGCTGTTAGATCAGACATGGAGAACGACGAGTCATCTACGATGTAGACAACGCAGTCGCACATAGCCAGTCTGTTCTCTGAGTTTTCCACGTAATATTCCGGTGACTCGTGAGCAGATTCATAAACAGCGACATATCCATTTACAGAGGCCCAATGCACCCGAATTGGCAAATTGGTCATAAAACTGTTCTTGATAAATCTATTCAGCAGTGATTTGCTATGCGTCATTGTAGCCGACTCCAAAATCGCGTCTTCGTCTAGGTCTGGCATAATGCGAAAGTTGACAATTGCGGGACTACGAACACACGCACAGGTGGCTAGAAAGCGTGAGTAAGATTTCGTTTGCTCTCTCAGGTATAAGATGGCTTCAGGAGCATTTAGATAGCAATTGGGTGAGGGTTGAGGGAAGAGCAGCTGGCACAGGTGTTTGTCTACCCAGGTAAACCGATTAATGTGCTGACACAGGCGAGTGGAGAATGGTTGCCTCAGCAGAATCGACCTCCAACCTGGAAGAGCTACCATGAGACTTGCCAAATCCCACAATTTAAGGTAATTGCATATTTTCAGCTTTAACTCGGGCGTGAGATCATTGATCTTGCGTTGTGAAGTATTTTGTTGCGCCTAAATTGTTAAGAAGGAATGCGATCGTGATCGATCTCAAGGTCGAAAGCACAATCAAAAATGCGAAAATGGGGAGAGGTAAATAAAGATAAGTGAATAAATGACAGGACATAAATAGAGGCTACTGCAACCCACCATTACCGGAGGAAGCTAGCACAGACGCAAGGCATGAAGACGATGCGGAGGTTTAAATAATGTGCTGTGGGAGGGGGTAGATTGACCTCATTGTGACGCTGGCATATTGGTTCATTCCATGTGGTCCAGTCTGAATGGCGCCTTATCAGGCCACCAGTTACGCTCTTCTTTGTCCGAGAAGTGAGAGCGCATTAGCTGAACTCGCAGTGAAAACTGACGCCAGGAATGGCCCACTTTAAATTCTGTCGCTGAAGAAATAATTGGACAAATGATGTGGGTAAGTTGCTACACACAGCCAAGTCGACAGAATTGAAGAAGTAGTTGAATAAATGATGCGGGTGAGTTGCTACACACAGCCAAGTCGACAGAATTTGCTTCATTCGCAGTAATCGTCTCAGTAAGAGGTCACATCTCTGCTTAAATAAAAGCGATGCAATAATGAGGTCGCTAAAGTGAATGAGACAAATTTGTGTGGGACGAAGCATACCAGCTTCCACTCTCATCATTTCACTCTTCCATTACTGATAGTCCCTCCCTTTATCCCCTTCTAATATCCCTCACCTACGCCCATTTAGATGTGGTAGGTACCACTGTTACACACCTATCAAGGTCCTTTCATCCTCTCCGACTACACGGGATACCATTTTACCAAAATTCAACTACCAAAACCAAAAGTATGGTCTCAAAAACGCTCGATTGGTATAACAGACATGCGGAATAGGGCAATGCAGAAGTGGTTGTAAAAGATGCCGCTGGAACTGCTGCCGATGTCAGTCCGATAGTGGTAGCGATGGCGTTTCACTTTGATGCTTCCATTTTAGGTCCAGGTGAGTGTTGCAATTGCCAATTTGCAGCTGTGAGCGCGGTTCAGTTAGTGTTCAATAGGCCAAAAAACGAACTTACGCCTAAAATGTGGCAACCCGTGCCTCCTTCCTAGGAAGGGCAGAATTGATACACCCTGCCCAGTGTTCTCCAGGTCTGTCATCGCCAGTTTAAACCAAAACATTATCCTCTGATACGCGAATTAGCACAAAAATGACCATTTTGGAGTTACTTCATGCTTTGGTCCCATAAAGTGGTCGGTGACTCATATTGTAAAGCAATTCAGAGAAGCAAGCGCTTTGGACATCACTGGTCCTTCTCCATAATGATGAGAGATTGCAACAACAAGACTTTGGAAGGCTGATTTCGACTGGATCACCTATTCTGCAAGCACAGTAAGAGCATTGTCCCATAAGGTTCTCAATTGACATAGTGGTAATATAAACTGATGGAATATAGGGTGGATTGTAGTTGATGTATCACACTGCCTCCTTGTTTGCAGTGCGTGGAACAAGGATTGGTATGAATGTACTTGCATGTCACCTAGGAGGCCAGTGACGCATTCAGAAGTGACTAGCGCATATAGTCTCTGATGTGCTT
>MIEF01005954.1:0-23846 GCA_001870725.1 Taenia solium | reverse complement strand
GAGACGTTGACATCAAGACAGTTGGGTATGCCACTATGAGCCAGTTCACAGAAAAAGAGGCAATCTTGGGAGGCAATGAGTTTGGGCTATAGCAGTAAACAGCGGATTCGCTCACCATATCAAAGAAGTAGACGCCTTTGTCATGCATACACTTCGTCGAAGGAGCGTGAGGAGGAACCATTCGTACGCCTTGTACTCTGCCAAACAGAAAGGAATGAAAGACGCACAAATAAGAACCTATGTCTACTTGGATGGATGTGAGCAAGAAGAGAGCACACAAAATGCCTGTTCACTTGTTTCAACAGGAACCGTGTCAGGGTACCATGTGGTCGTGCGACGCATTGAAACGTTCCACATCGTCTTTCCTCCAGTGACAAATTTCAACCACCTCCAGAGGATAGCAGTGATGCGTTCGAATGTATCGTTAAAACTGTCAACAGTTCAAACTCCTTCATGTTTCGATCAAGAGACTTACAGAGTACTCAGACAACAGTCGTCATTAGGCCTCAAACATTGAAATGATGAAAGAGGGTCGGCAAATGGACCTCAATTCGATTCGTCAGTTTGTCATGGTGCTCATCAAAAGGGGTACCGTTGGAGTCGCCAGTCCTCATAGGGAAGCAAACCACCGCCAATTTTAATTGACCATCCAACATTCGACATCTGATTCTGACACCTTCAGCCCAAAGGCTTGCACAGAATGAGCGCATGAAAGTGCGGCATGCCGACAACCCAACGACACTTGTCTAGCATTTCTATCGGCCCTTTCGAAGCTAGCTGATTAGAGAGATCACTCGAAACACCACAAACTCCCTCCTCAATCTGCAACTGCACCGTCTTTTCCATAGGTATGCTACCAACATCAATCTAGAAACGGACCACAGACTGAGATGTCTGCTCGACTGCTTTCGTAGAAACTCGGCGTTGTTAACAATCAAGACCGGCCCCAGACTCCAGCAGGGCGCCTGGCATTGAGGCGCCATCGCAAAGGCAATGAATGACCCCCTGAGATCGGACTTCCAGCTTTTATACCACCCAATGCACAGTTTTCGTCTTCCCGCCAGTAAAAGGACATAATGAACTGAGATTGTTATGAAAACGTAGACTAAATGCCTGCAAAAGCTAAGAGGCATTCTAGATAAGACAGATGATGAGTTCAAAAGTCATAACATAAGAAAAGGCTTGGAAATCCTCCAAAGTTGTCTCAAAGCAGAAAACCACCAATGCGTGAATTCCTATCAAATTCCAAAATACAGAACCATACAAGTCATGTCGCCTTAATGGTACATTCACGATAGCATAGCGCTTCAACAGGCAATCAATTTCAAAACATCAATTGATAGTGTAAGACGACACTTACAAAGGAGTGAATTCTGCATAACAGTGGGAGTGTCGCGATCCATGACATTGTGCTTCTCATTTCAGCATTTCTATGCCAAACGACCAACGCATTACAAGTCTGGGCACGTGTCAAGAAATGCCAGAGCATCGGAACAGCAATATGGAGGTGGTGTCGTGTTGGCCACCTTGAGATTTAATCGTTACAGTCCGTGAGGATAGAAGCAACAATACATTTTTAATGAAATTCACCAGATTGACACACCACGGTTCGCCGAGCTTCGGAAGAAGATGCTGTAGAAGTGACGCATGGCAACGTTGAGATTGATGAAATCTCCGATATCCTCACCGATGCGGTCACAGGAACGGCTAACTAAGTGCAGACGCGGCTGCTTGCCCGAATGCAGAACGTGCAAACCAATGGTGACGACGATAACCGTTGCATATTACTCAACTATTAGTAGTTCTCATAATGTGTCCAGAGCGTAAAACAAGTATTCCCCTCTGTGATAAGTGCCTGTTGAAGCCCTTCAGATTACCACTTGGGGAGTTATGACTGCTAAGACTGAAGAGCTGTCGTCAGATAATGGTATCCGCTTCTGTTTAGCAAAAGGTTGAAGAAACTAACTACCTAAAAGTACTAATGATACCAGCCTAAGCAACAAAACCGGCGCTGGCTTTCGACAGAGGAAAAAGAAGTAAGGAAGAGGGGAAGTGAAGGCAATCTAAATTGTAACAAGAGCCGGAGTCGGGAACAGGTCGATCATGTCAGGGACGGTGGAGAACGCACGACCCTGAGTGCCACTCGCGACACTGGCTCGGTCTTCTAGACTCGAGGTGAAGTCTACCACGTCACCACCCCTCACGTCCCCTATTACAACGCATCCCCACCGCCCCGGTATCAGCTCTCCCCTTTCACTCACCGACTAGGTTTGTCCAGTGAATGAGAGAAAGGCTACTAAGAGCAGTGATAATATCAAAGAGCAGGCAAGCGTGACTTCTACTGCCATACAAAACATTGGAGGGAATTATGCGAAGAAAATCATGAGAGGCCCAGTATAACTAAATTGCAATCCCACTCTGTCTTGGCACACATTAAAAATTGGGAAAAGCAAACCTACTTCTTAAGCACACTCACGCCGTGCAATGCGATGGAGAATTCAATACCTCTGAACTCCTTACAAATTTCGTCCTTTGTCCATAGTGCTACACTAATCAGCGAGGAATTCCAAAAACCGGTTAAAGTGTGACTCTACAACGCGCGTTACTTATGACTGCAACACGCAGGGTCACGAGTGGGTTGCCTACAGTGACAGCTAGAAAGCGAGTTATTAACAAAGATATTAGGAATGCATTGTCTACAGCATTTTCAATGCAAACTACAGATAGCAAGCAATGGAAAACAATGGAGCATACAATGGCAACATGACGCCCACACATGGAGGTAACAGGGGAACGGATTACTCACAGAAGTCTACACTGCCTTTACCGAATTCCAGACAGCAGTGACTGGAACCTTGGGATCTATTAAGAATCAGGTTGCAGATCATCAAAAGCATTTCGTCACGCCTTACCCGAGAAACCAATTCGCATTCCGGTCCCACAGATGACGAGGTTGTCACGAATACGGCTTCCGTGTGCTAACCCGTGAAGACGACGGCAGAAATGATGCCTCGTCAAGCACTCGTAGTTGATGAGACATGAAGTCTACATCATTCTCTCCCCTACCGCTGGATGAAACAGGTGCATCGCTTCCAAGTAGTTTCTTCAAACGCACATTTCGACTTGCTTTAGTCGCATGGCATTTAGTCGAAGCTAATCCCTTCGGTGCACTGACAAATCAGCTTCGGCATTAAGCACGTGAGCAAAAACACCTCGATGGGTTGCAAAAGCACATCAGTTGAAATAAATTCAGCCCGAAAATGGACCTACACCGAAGGATCTGAAATAATGGAAGGAGAGATTCGAGGTCAAGACGACAACAGCAAACCTTCATTTCATTCAGAAGTACTCAAGGCGGTCAGGGAAAAAACCAGAATAAATCAGCCGAATAGTACAAGCAAATACTCTCAAAACCTATTCTGCCCAGATACCGCGCATTATTCAGCTTCATGTAGAAGAAGAAATCACCGCTGCCCAAGTCGCAAATGCCTTCAAGAGCCACCTCACGAAAAGGGAGTGGAGTGATGGAAAAAAACAACATTGATTCCTCCTCAAAAGAAATTGCTCACGATAGGATAGAACAAAGTAACACGTAAAAACTAGTCAGCACATCATGTTCAATATACGCTTCTTTCGGAGATTAAATGATCCCACAAAGCAGTCGGGCAAAATTCCAAATGATTTAGAAACCATCTTAGATTAATAGATGAATTCCAACTTTTAGGAAAGGTAAAGCTAACGACATGAGCGTGAATTCGGTCATAAAGACGCACCCACCACGACAAGGAACGAACTACTGCCATCGGGGACAATAATCCTCAGAGCACAAACATTCTCCACCAATTTACAAAATTAGCCAAGAGGAGAATCAGCACTACACTTGTCAAACGATGAAAGCACTGCGGGCAAAACCGATAACGACGAATGTTCACCGAGCATGAGATACAAACACTCGATTGCGGAATAGGATATTGAAAAGCGCTTAAAACATACAGGACGAGGATGCAGTGGTACGCTTTGTAAGCATGGAAGGAACTGTGAGCAAGAGAGACGGCGTCGGTCGCAGTAGCGGAAAAGGGACGGGGCGTCCAGTGATCAACGAGACGGGAGCAACGATAGCCTGAGGGACGGTGAAGAAGCTTGTCGAAGAGCATTGCGTGCGCATCGTCGCTGACGATGACGGCGGGGCCCGCGAACACCAACTGAGAGTTGAAGTCAAGCAGAGAGACCGGCGCCCTTATCCACAGTTTGGAGCCCCACTTGTAGAACGACGCATAAGCATTACTTCATCACTTGCATCTCCATCACAGCCCGCCTTCCTGAGATGGCCAACAGACCAAACAACTCAGAAATGTAAAGTGGTGAGTAAGATGGCAATTTGGGGGCATCAATTTAGATCAGCAGATATCCTATTGTGTAGTTTAAATTTTGCCGCTTATTGTGCGTATCGGTGCAAACAAGTTAAAGCATGTTTTTAGACGGAGGAGGAAGAAGGCAAAATACTAAGGCTGGCTGCCTACATCGACATACGTTGGGGTGTGGGTCCACTTGCATCGCCAGAATGCCATCACGCCTGGCAAAATTATAGTTGTGGAGCGTCCAATTTCGCTCCACAGCCTGCGTCGAAAGTTAACCATCGAACATGTAGTCTGTGCATGCACTCCTTACTCGGGCGCCAGCCTCAGCATCAGCCGTCAGACGGTAACCAGTGCTGCTATAACCACCCCTACTGCACCAGTCATAAAATCTCACCCATCCTAAAAGAAATTTGGTCATAATAACACTTATTTCAATTGCAGCTTGCAAGATCTGTCTCCAAAGACTAAAAATACTCTGTTTCTCTTTCGTGACTACAGTAAATGCCATCAATAAATTGCCCCAAAGAGATTTTCCACATGAATAATTTAACGTATTTCCCGATCTACAGAACAATTAAAGATCATTCCAAGGCAAAACCTGTATGAATCCACGTCGATGCATGATGGTTGGTGATCGTTTAGCCTCTGCTCTAGTTCACAGCAACTGTAACAAACAGACACGACGCATCTTGGTAGTTCTTCGGCCCATGGGAATGATTTTGTT
This sequence comes from Taenia solium, assembly GCA_001870725.1. Taxonomy (NCBI): domain Eukaryota; kingdom Metazoa; phylum Platyhelminthes; class Cestoda; order Cyclophyllidea; family Taeniidae; genus Taenia; species Taenia solium. The sequence goes on along the minus strand of MIEF01005954.1, from coordinate 18,764 downwards.
TAAAGAATAATTAGTAGTGCCGTAGAATAATCCTAGTGCATTACTGACTTTACACAAAAGCAGTGTCTTGTAATGAAGAAGTGCAGCAAAAATTTCTAAGCCTTTGACTCACGTTTACAGCCATAGAGACTTCACTGTACTTGCTTGGCGCTTTGCTTTAGAATTGGTCGGTGTCGGCCATGGTTGGTGGGTTTCTTTGGTAAGCATGTCAGGTAGCTCTTTTGTGCAACAATAATCATTTTGCCTCGTTAAGTGTGTTTTCTGCCACAACACGCATACTCCTATGCCACTCTCAAAAATAAATGCATCCATATTTTCCACGAATTCGCATCTGTGCAGCGAAGTTAAATCTTCTGCTGATCCACACCTTCGGTTAGTTCTACAACTCTATGCTTTCAACCCCACTTTGTTCTGTAGAATGGGATGTGCAAGTCAAAGGCCTCACTGAGGCAGGAGGGAAGATGGCATTTCATGTCTGTTTTAATTGGTTTCACCAGCTCGCTTGGAAATGCATTTCAGCCACTACATCCCCTGTGGAGAGTGACATACTAGCAAGTGTACCTCGACAGCCACCATGTCAAGAGCCATCGCTATCTAGTATGGAATATGGCATAAATTTTCGCAATCATGGAAAATGATTTGCGTTCTGCCACTGACAAAACTTTTAAATGTATTTGCTTTTAATGCAGCCTTTCACTGATTGCCTCATCCACTGACGTAAGGGCACTTTTCATCTCTCATACATGTTAGTCGCAAGACGTCTAACAGAGTGGAGGATGTTCCTTTCAATCCATGATATAGTGCCAGCAAGGAATGCAATTTGGTGTCCTTTGTGAATCCTATGACTAACCGGCTCCCTTTTGCTTTGTTCCCTGCCTCACCGTTCTTTCTTAATCCGATTTGATCTCATCTTACTTTATCTGCTCTGCCTTGCCCTAGACACGAGTAGAATGCTAACGGTCTTACAGAACCGACCTAAGGGTAATAAATTTGAGCCCGTTTTAGCCATCCCACTAAATGAGTACTTTTTGTGTAGACAGATCTATCAACTCTGCACTCCACCAAAACATCGATGTCACCGGTAAACTCGATGGTAGAGTCACCGACTTTCACCATTCCTTTAAGAGGAAATACCGGCTCGGCCAACTCAAACACCTTTCTGCGGTCATACAATGAATCGCCATGCAGGGAATTATCCAATCCAACTTTGCGCTGTGTGAAGGGCAGTCGCAAGTGTAAAATTGTAGTTTGGCATGCTGTGTTAGCTTTGCCGACCGTGATGGCGAAAATGTGAGATGCAACGTGGATAGACTAGAGGCCATCCAACCACCATCGCAAAGCCACGAGACTCTAATCGATATTTCTACATGACTGACTGAAGGTCAAGGACTTCGCTCGCTTTCATAATCTGCACAATCGGACTGTCGTGATGACCCGCATCCTGCAGTTGATATAACGTACTACTATCTTTATTCACAGCCTTAATTTGGACCCCGGATTACCTCTCCTCTTCATTTGTATCATCATCACTGTCATTTATTTCATTTGTTGGATAATTCTGTGTACTTCTACAACATCTTCTTTAACCCTTCATCAGGCTCTACTTAGGGAATCGTTAGCGTATTCAGCAGAACTCAATCTTTGTAGGGGTGAGTTGTTAACAATTCTGTTATAAATTACCCAATGTGTGAGGTAGCTAGTTAATAGCTCCAGTCAAGTTAAGTCTTAAACACTTGCCCACAGACAGCATGGACCTCTTAATCCGGTCGTCAGTATATGTTTGGCGCGAAAGTAATGCCTTTTATGCGGCGTCTCAGGCGTCTTTGATGGCTGCACATGAGGAGTGAGCATGCAAGTGAGTTCGTCAGACGGATTAGAAGTCGTGTAGATGGTTTGCCACCTTGTTGTCAGGAGCTAGCTTTATTCGCAATCGCAATGTGTTTAGTGCGAGGACTGCTAAATGGGGACTTTGATAGTGTCTCTTCCGTATGGACGAGAAAGTGACAACACTTGTCACCTTAATGAGGAGGGCGCACGACCCACACTTTCGAGTGGTGTGCACAGAGGAAGGGGAGCAGGTGACACAGGTGTTTTCCACTACGCTTAGACTACTTTCACGCGTTGGCAGCAAATGCGCTTTCATCCTCTAGAATTGTATGGCTCAAAGCAAACTACTACCTCACTCCTCGACTGGCTGTTTTACTTTCCTAGTTGGTAGTTTGTGACCATTTACTAACAAGTGCATTCGCATCCCATTGGGGAGATCAAGCAGTTAGTTTTACCACTTCTGGCTTGTAGATACCCCGAAGTAAGGGATAAATCATTCGCAGCAAACCCCCTACTTAGTCCTTTGCTTAGTCGTATCCCCCACTTTTCTTTCACCTTTCCCTGTCTATTTTCATCCCCAACGTGAGATCCTGGTTGGCAAGCGAGGAGGCGCCATTATGTCTGTATGGTTCATGTTCGACCAGCTTTACTTCCCCAGTGGTACCCGACATAAGACAGCTTTGTAACGACGTTGCTACGACCTCCTCAGAACTGGTCTCTTAGTCATGCTGAGCCTAGTACGTCTCACTCCCTAATAGTGTTTCATGTAGACATAGGTTTACTACATTAATTTATCAAGCAAAATCTTAAGCAGTGTGTTTGTGGGGAGTGAAGGTAGACCGCTTCGACTTGGCTAGTCGTCTTTTAATTCCAGTAATTTTATAAAGAAAACCATCTTATTGCATGGCATCCTCGAATATGATCTTTATCGTGTAGTTTATTTCACATCCAGTCGCAAAGACTTTCCGATAGTGCGACTCAGATAAGCCACTAACTTAACCCTTTTGCAGTCATGCTTGTTCGGCAATGACTGACAAGGATCCTGTTTACCTTCGAAGGAATTAGTATTTTGTCATATTTAGTATGTTTACATGGGCTTCAAATAAGGGAAGACACGTCGAGACAATTAGTGCATTTAAATGAAAGGACTGCTGGATTTTCTATGTGTCTTAAGCATTATTAGCTTATTAACGGCTTAAAGCACTTTCGCTCGACGACTACAAGGGATCGCTGTCATTTCCAATGGTACGCATCAACAGAATTTAACTATAAAGCAAAGTACAAGTGGTGTGTTGTTCACAATTTGCAGCTGTCATTTAACGATTGCATTTCACTTGATGGGTTGGATAGGCTTTAACGATTTCACGTTTGAGTTCATGGGTGAATAGATAAAAAGGTAAAAGACTAAGTTAGAACGAGAAAGATGCTGCGTTTCATTTTCTTGCCATTTCGATGCAACTTTGATCGGGATTAGGCCATGGCTGGTGGTTAGTTTCGATGCACATGTGAAGCGGTACCACTGCAAAACCATAATTAAGGTCTGCAAGCTGATTTCGAGCATTACTTCAGCTAAGAAACTAAGATAGAACCAAGTTTGCGTTGCACTCCCTTTTCACGTCGCATTGACATAGAGCCAATCAGCAACAAAACATGACTGGTGGTTTTCCTCAGTGCGTGTTCAAGGTAATACTATTAAAAAGCAATGATAAATCAAGCTCACTGGCTTTGGCTGCTCAATTCTTTGCTTTGAAGTCGATCGGTATAGGCCGTAGCTGGTGGGTTCCTTTGTTAAATGTGTCAGGTGACCGTTTTGTGAACCAATGGTCAGTCATTTTTCCACGAGACTGGCTGGACATCATAGGCTTTACTTGCTTTCAAAATCTGCACATTTTAAGTGTCGCGGTGAGCTGCACCGAGTCTACCGCTGCCATTGTTCATTGCATCATTGTTGGCCACCGAAATATCTCTCTTTCCTATTTGGATCATCCTTATTATTGTTTAATGTTTAATCAGCTCGCTGGAAAAATTGTACTTACCTCCGTGGCATCTTCTCAAACTCTCTATATACCTCCACATTTGGACTCGTTTTCATCCTTGGAAGAACCCATCCTTTGTAGAGGTGAGCTATGAACAATTCTGTGACAAATTACGCAATGTATGAGGCAGTTGATTTATTACTCAAGTCAATTTGAGCCTTAAATACTTGCCCACAGATGTAAGCACAGACTTACTAATCCGATCGTCAGTATGTGCCTGTGCAGGAAGCAGTACATTTCATGAAGTGTCTTAAGCATCTCTGGTGACTGGACATGGAAGGGAGCATGCGGGTGAGTTTTCTGACGAATGGATCGCCACCTTGTTGCCAGGTCGATGTAACGTGGAAGAAGCGTGAACTGGCTTTAGTCGCTATCGGAGCATGTTCGATGCGACGACTGCTAAATGGAGAACTTGATAGTGCCCCTTCCGTACAGACGAGAAAGCGATGACACTTGACACCTTGAAGAGGGGAAGAGGCGACTCACGGTTTTATGTGGTGTGCATAGGAGAAGGAAAGTAGGTGACGCAGGCAACGCAGATGCTTTCCATTACACTTAGGGCACGTCATAGAAATGAATGCGTACGTGACCCTTCAACTGCACTGCTGAGCTTTTGCAACTTAGACATGGTAAGCAGCAAGAGATCCTTCCATGATAAGACAGCCACTTCACAGAAACTAGTTCACGCAGAACGTGGATGCACATACGTTTGACGAAGATGTGTAAAAGTGAGGATTGCTGCGAATCGCCCGCCTGTTGTAAACTGCCTAGCCTAACTGTCAGTTCTGCAAAAGTAGATCCTACTTGATCAAACAATTCGAACTTGACAGTGGCTAGAGGAGCAGACTACTGTATAGGATGATGTGGGATGTGGCATTCGCTTGTCATTGTAGGCAATAAGAATATTTGTAGCACAGAGGAGTGGTACAGCCGGGGGCGGAAGGAGGAAACGTTCAACATACTCAACTTGCTAGCCCTTCCTGTTGAACAGAAGGAGATGAACAGCCCCGTACATGTGTCTTTACCTTCACTTTTATTGGTTTTTCTGTACATCGCACCATTCACATAACATTTCATGATAATTTTTCTTTGCTCACTGCGTCTACAAAAGCACTGAATTGACGACCAGATAGATTTTCCCGTTTTATGGGGCACATAGATCTAGCATGGTGATGTTGATGAGACGACAGAGGTGTAAGAACACAAACTACCAAACAAGCTTTTGCGCGCATTGTAGTGATGCCCTAATCCGATTGTCCTATAATTTTCCTCGATTTAAACGATGCACATCACCTAGTCGTGAGAAGTTGCATCTTTCGGGGAGATTATAATCCCGCCTTTTTACTAGGTACAAGTAACCCATAAACGCACACCATTTCTGCATTGCATGCTATCAGACTATATTGCGTCTTCTTTCTTTAACCTAGGCGACTCGACTGCAAAAGTGCTATCGTGCTTTTGTTTGTTTTAGTTTTTGCACCTCCTGGACCATATCCTGTTTAGACCGTGGAATATTTCGAAGGGATAATGCTTCTCGTCTAAGTGACATCCCGATTTGAGAGGAGATATGATTTCCATTGAGTGAAACGATGATACGACCTTCAGTCTCTTATGGCCTGTGGACAGTTAGTCTGATGGATAAAGTGGCAACTGAGATGATCTAGGATTTATGTACCTGAGGTGATCTATGGTCTATACATCTTGGTTAACATTAACAATCCAATAGTTTGCATAGCCAATTTTAGGTGCGCTAAATACCGCAAAGGTGTGCCACCATCCACATCTCCTTTCTTTTATCTGTCTGTCTGTTTTCATACTCGTCTCTCCCTGCATTCGCCTAAGTGCTCCCCCACACCACCAATCAATCGCACCATCATCCACCTCACACCCAAAAGTGGCAATGCGTAGTAGAGCAAAAAAAATCAACTGTGACTGCGGGAATGAGCATTCAAATCGTGTAATTGCGGGAATGAGCATTAAAATCACAAACTGGAGAAATGCAACAGCAGAGCACACTCTTCAGTCGTCTTCGCAGATGCTTGCACCACCGAAATGAAAGGAGGCGGTCATTAGTTGGATGTTGCTGCTTGACTTTACGTAGTTAATTTAAGAACATGTGTCCAGTCCACCGAAAACTGCGGCTGGGTGGCGCCGGAAGGTCCGGGAACACTGGGTGCTCTCTTTCCTTGCGCCACTTGTCTGTGTCAGTGAAAAGCATACTTGAAATAGTCTCCGTACTGCCCACAGTCCCAGTCCAAGCATCAGTGATGGAAAAATTTAAAATCTTATTAAAATCTCTTTATCTCTATAGTGGCGTGTCATCGACACCATCGTAAAGGAGGCGGTCATTAGTTGGATGTTGCTGCTTGACTTTACGTAGTTAATTTAAGAACGTGTCCAGTCCACCGAAAACTGCGGCTGGGTGGCACCGGTAGGTCCGGCAACACTGGGTGCTCTCTTTCCTTGCGCCACTTGTCTGTGTCAGTAGAAGGCATACTTGAAATAGTCTCCGTACTGCCCACAGTCCCAGTCCAAGCATCAGTGATGGAAAAATTTAAAATCTTATTAAAATCTCTTTATCTCTATAGTGGCGTGTCATCGACACCATCGTAAAGAACTGTTCTAGCTCCTCTTCACCCTTATCGTCTCCCTCTTCTGATCCTAATTCTGCACTCTCCATCTACTCCATGTTTCACCACTTCTAATTTTGCTTCCGCCATCACTTTTCAAGCAAAAATGAAGAAGCGGTCCGTTGTAGAACATGGCGAAAAGGAAGCAGAAGAAGGTGAGAATTCACTTTAGTACGGGGATCTACAGTGAATGAGCGATGCTGGAGTTGCTGACAGTGGCTGCCACCCCAAAATCGGCATTTCTAGCGAGAGTGTCAACATCGACGTCTACACCCATGTCAGTGGTGGCAGCAGGAGGAAAAATGACTGGCGTGGGTTCAAGCATGAGGATACTGAGTAAGCTTCTGCAGAACGAGTAAACCATCGTCACCGATGAGATAGGAAACCCGTCTTCCTTTCGTGAGTATCTAAGAAGCAACAAAGTGAACCTTGCCGAATGCAGCTGTCCATTGCGGCCAAGCATTATGCCTAGCCCACATGCCTCGGTGACGAGTAAGAACCAACTGTTTATAAAGGAAGAGGAGGTAGATGAGGCGAATGTCCACTGCATCTCCAGTGCTATCAGGGCTTCCACAATGCCGCTCACAGCCATTAGGCGTAGAATGCTCAGCATGATGGCCAAAGCTCATGACGATTCCAACTTTGCGTAACGGTCAACTGCCTAATTGATTACTTCTCCTCTTGCTCTTCTACCGGCTTGCCTCATTGGTGCGATAAGTAGATCAATAAGACTGGATTTGAAAATCACATGCCCTTGCAGACGCGAGCTGGCAAGAAGGTAGCTAGTCAGAGTGGACCCTTGCCATAAACGCAAGTTTAGCAACTGAGGAGGTAGTCTCTCCTCACGATTAGCTCTTATACCCATAGTAAAAAGCGCTTTGGTAATTTAGGTGGTTCTCTTGCCAAGAGCAGCGCAGCAGGTAGACGCTACGCACCCACCACAATTTCCAGCTATTACCCATCACGTGGTCCAAATTGCTCCTCAACGGTGCGCGACTCCTTTACTGCATTCACTCTAGAATCAGCACATGGTGATGAGTACAAACTCACGACCAATCACTCCCCCCCAACCGTGTGATACCGTTTCGACGGTGAGAGACTCATCACCCTTTTCTAATGCTGTAGATGTGCTGCTTTGCTATTTGCTCAGCAGATGAACAGGGAAGAGCAGCTAGCTGTTGATTATCAGAAGACTGCATCTATCCACGTACATCCGCAAGCCCCATCACAAGCAAAGTACTTGACTGCAAAACTGTAAAGTGGATGCAGGCCCTACCTGAAAAGGCTCAAACCACCGCGCGCACTTCTTATCATCGCCAATTACCTTCTTTGCATGCCATGTGCATTAAGCTTTGAGTACATGGAGACAGGCGGACCATTTTACACCACTCGGTTTCCGTCTGATCCCACACAGTGACATAATTAAAGGTGTTAGTAGGGAAACTGTGGCTAAAACGTCACCGTAGATAAGGTGTGCGACATTGCTGAGTTTAGAAAACCAGTTTGGTAAGATAAACGTCCCAACATCTCGCAACAAATCTGTTGTGCAACCATCATCAGAACAACCACTTCAGCTTAGTTTCTGCCATTTATCGATACCATTTTTGCATGCAAAATCTGGACACCGCAAATGAGCTACCACTTAGCGAAAGAGGAGACCTGCCGTTCATTGGCCCATAGACGCTTCATTACAAAAATCTTCAGTCTTTATACCATTTGCTCACCACAGTTTAGCCCACACGCTACTTGTGAATCCAACACTGACCTTCTGCTAGTGGCTTGCGTTAACCTGCAGGCGATTTTACCCAATTTAGAGGGTAAAACGTCTCATTTTGGAAATCATAGCGTCAACAATATGGGTGCTCACGCGTTGGCAACTTCCGACAACTGGATATAACAATTTGTGTGGGACGAAGGTATCAAAGAAAGATAACGCTACAGATAAATGTCTCAAGATGAAAGTTTAAAAACTTAAAAAGTGGCGATTCAAATCTAGCGAGAATTGCATTGTTAATAAGAATAAATGCATCTAACAATGAGTGCCAACAACGCTTGTGCTTCCTCTTCATAACAAACTCAGATGCTTAACAATAACAGACGTCCAAGTTTCCAAATTGGGCCTACGGGACAATGTTCATCCACAAAGATGCGTGGCCGAAAATTCACATATTGTAGGGTTGAAATTGACACTTCCGGCGGAATAAATATTTGAACTATTTGTTTGGTAAGGGTGCCATGCAGAGAAGCAACTTAGCGAGCAAGACACTTGAGTGCTAGTAAGTCTCCATTAAAGGAAACCAAGGGCGAGACCTAGAATAGCAGCTACGGAAGCACCGTTTCTTACGCTTGCAACTACTAACCGATTCCTACTGGACATGAAACTCACCACAACACCCCAGCATTCGCCCACTGTTCGAAAAAATCACACTAACTGCAGTAATTAGATCAAATCGGCCAATCCCTGCCCAAATCCAGGAAATACAATTATCATCCATCAGCCTTGTTGTTTTAGATGCAAACTATCTTCTCTCTAACCATGAAAATTTGTGCCACGAAACACAGGTCACGTGCACATGCGCTATGCGACAGGAGAAAAGTGGCTCCGATTAGGAGTGTGGGAACCGTTTTCTCAGTTATTAATGATCAATCAGAAATGAGGTTGAAATCAAGGAAACAACACTCAGAAAGGGAGTGAAAGCCAGGCAACCAACAAACGCTTGCATGTTTGGAATGCTTTACCCATTATCTAGGCGGACCAACTACGCAATGGTTCACTTTGGGACCAAGCGATATTTTAAGCTTCCCATGCAGTGACTGGACACCTGCCTTCTACCGTACGATTGCCCAAGTCACAAAGATGAATGCTTTCAATGGAGGACGTCAGTAATCGCGGAGTGCCATTCATTGGAGGGGCAGACACTACCCACCGGTTGGACACCACAGAAATGACACGCACATCAATTTTCACTACAGACATTTGTGTCCTAGGGTACTTAAAATTATCTTGATGAATGGTGGCAAGTTGTTTGGGTTGCAAAAATGTTGACACACCATGCCCTTAAATAATAACAACTAAATTTGTAATAACAACTAAATTTATTCTTCGCATACATAATAGTGCCACAGTTAGAGCTGCATCAAATCGACGCTCACTGCTCGGTATTCTTTTTACTTAGATTGACAGTAAAGTCGGTTGTAATTACCTGAGAAAAAATCTAGCATTGCACACGTTGCAGGAAATATTGACATAGATACCCACTACGAAAGTATATGAAGAGAAGCCATGAATTATGCCAAAACAAGCAGGTTAAGCATCATCCTTACGCAAACTATCAAGACGGTCACGAGCTGTGTCACCTCCTTTATCGTCTTTCTTCTTTGATCACCTCTCTGATTTTCAATTATACCTATGTCATTCCATTTTAACGTTGGTAGATGTGATGCCTCTGTTGGTGTAAGGTAGGTTCCGCTATTCTCACGCCTCTAGCATCAATGATATTTAAGTTACTAAAATGGAATCTGTCACACATCAGTTCACACAGACGATTATGTGGAGAAAGAGGGCTCGGCAGAAAGACCTGATGCGCAGTTTATGCAAATCCAGCAGCTACCCAATTTCGTCGCACCTAGAAGTCATCCAATGTGGATGCCACTGCCGGAAAAAATAGAAGTAGCCGTTGCCACCGCTGCGACGAAGCGGTTGCCATCGACTAAGAAAAGATGTGTCATTATCGGGTTTCAAAAAACAAGAAAATAACACAAAAGAAATATGGCAAAGTGGTTCACTTCTCTTCCGGCCTCGAATTTGGTTACGCTTGCTTGGGAGTGCACTGTTAATTACAAGCAATGCAGACATCTGTAACGCCAAGCAAAAGCATGTTTTGTGCCTACTGAGATAGTTTTGTCAGTTCAAGGGCTAATAGATGTAGGCAAATGGGGAGATCGATGGCATTTTGGTAGGCTTTGGTAGAGTCATCCCAAATGCCAGGTGCTTCGCCATTATGCGCATTATTTGCAAAGTCCATTCCAATTTTATAACCTGGATAGTCTCGTCCGTCAGGCGTGTAAACTAGCATTCCTTAAGAACATATAGTAAGAGGGAATATGCTGTTTGCATGTCATCACACAACCAGAAAAATTCTCACAGATTTGATTAATTACTTCCTTAAGAAATTACGCGGATTTTGTCTATTATTGTGTCCAAGCTACAGAAAAATAGCTGCTCATGTAAATTGACTGTGCGGTTTCACTGGGAGGAGAATTTCCAAAAAGAAGTTTACACAATGACATGGACCTGAGTGAATTCCATAATGACAATGTCCTTGTGTCAAATATTCTCAGTGAACTTGTTTACAACTTTTCTTATGCTCTAAAGTTTTCTCCATCATTGGATTGTATGAATGCCTGCTCTCTGTTTCTTATTTGGTGCGCACAAGTTCCATAACAAATCAAGTAATTTTACGAAGGAGCATGATTCAATTTTTCCCAGAGGCCTTTAAGTGATAATATCCACAGCTTGCATGAAATCTAGCCTACAAGTTTACCACTCTAGTCCAATCTAATGCTTGCCAATAAGCGATAAATAAATGATGCTAATCAGTCCCACGACACTCGGTTGTTTTCGACAATTTTCCTTAGCTCAAGGCCATTTTATTAGTTGATTGAAAACTATTCGAGGTTCAGTTAACTGTTGGTCTAATGTACAGGCACTGCTTACTCGCATTTTATCACTTTCCTCTCAGGTGTGTGCTTATTTTATGCCTGAAAGTGTAGCTTCATCTTAACAACGATCCAACTTCGTTTTGACTCTCCGGATGTTTGGGGCTAATAGACAATCGATGGAGAGAGAGATAAGTAAATTGTGTGGCGGGTGGCTAAAATGTAGGCAGTGCCATGTTGAAGTCCGAAATTTCCAAATTCTACACTTTTCAAAGCAAAAACTAAGCATGCGTCACCGAAATAAAAGTCAGCAGTAGTGTATGGAACAATGACCTCGAGAACGCACTCTTTTGCGCAAAAAGCCTTTACGGACCTTTCTGTGAGGAGTGCTCAAAAAATTTAACGACGAATTACGATTAAAACTTGAAAAAAGTTCCTGCAAATTAAATAAGCTTGGTCGTATTTTAAGCGCATCACCGATACCTAACTAAGGCAAATGTTCAATTCGTCTCTGGCTTCCATCACAATCCAGCTTTAATACATCTCCATTTTCCTCTGCCAACAATTCAACTACATCAACGTCAAAACAAATGACAGTCAAACGATTAACTGCAACTTGTCCAAAATTTTCTTTATTCAATTTTTTGCGTAGAGTGAAAAATTCTCTAGTTTACTCATCATCAACATCATCCCATCCAGGCTCATAATTTAACCGTTTCAAAATGCGTTCTCTGCGTATTGTCCTTATGCTGAGACCTGTAAATAGCTAATTATCAATACATGGAAACAGATTTTAAAAGGTTATTTCGCTAGAATAAGCACATGAGTGACGCGCCCCCGTTAAGTTGGATTAGACTCTCTAAAGACCGTCCAGCTGGTAAGTTGACAATTCCATCTCACACGGTTCGATTTCCAACATTAACATCCAAAGAATCAGTTTTCCTATGCAGAGCACAAAACGCTGCCTGAATTCGATGTCATGCAAGGGCTTGCGATAAATGCGGCAGCACGACATGCATTAAATTGCAAGCACAAGTATAACGATGGAAAATTTTTGTTGCTAGTCTTATATTTGGTGCTAGTAGCAGGTGATGTCAGTAGCAAGCCTAACTGTGTTCACATCCAAAATACAAAGCGCAATTGTCAGATGCTGATTTTTGTGCAGCAAAGTACATTGTCTAAATCGGATTTTTTTGATAATGGGTGCAAATTATTGAACACGGGTGAATTTATTAAAGCAACATTACAATCACCACAAACGCATCTATTTAACCTGTAATTTAAATTTAGAATGTCGCGATGCAACCACGAAAAGGATGTCTGCCTATGTGGCAGTCGTAGGGCAAATTTATGCCAAAATTAAAAAAATTTGCAATCATGTCGTGGCGTAAAGAGTTCATGCGAAGCTGAAAGTACTTGAAACATCGTTTGAGAGATAGTAAACTGGTCTATGGCACTTGTTTGATTTATTCGCGCAGCCTCGAAATCAGGCTGCATCCGCTACTTTTCCCCACCTTCCGCTAGGCAAGGCGCCGTGTCTTAAGAGACCGTATACTGTCGATTGTATTAGTTGACGAATGCGAAGATTAGTCGTTGAATACTGCTTTTCTAATTATGAAGTACTGTTAGTGATCAAACGGGGCTCACTCAGCTGAGGCGACTTGAACTGAATGACTGCATGTCAACAAATGGAATTCAGGTGATGCCTGCTGAACCAGTGTTGCATCACAGATAAACATCTTAGCCTCACGAATGGGGGATGCAAGTGAGAGAGGCAACGACTGGGATCAGGAAGAAGTATCAGTGGTGTTTGTGGGAGAGAGTACGTACTCGGCCTTGGTGGCTATTGCTCAGAGCGTACCCAAGGTGTGGCCTACAGGCCTCAGCAGTGGAAGGGAGGAGTTCTCATCCATTTGCATAGCAGGAGTGGATTTTGAGCATTCAGTTGTGGTGCAGCGTACGACAATCACTCTACGGTTGAGCGACCAGGCGATGTGGCGTGCGGCAAGGCCCTACAAAATGGAAATGTGTGTCAGAAAGTATGGCAGGTGAATTATTTCACAATTCTTATCGTTTTTAGCCTTCTGGCCAACTGTTGTGCCTGCTAGCCTTCACACTTTCATTTGATTTGCCTTATAGCCGCATCTTTCCTACACTCAGTGTTAGCGTTGAGGGCTTAAAAGCCGATGGAATGTACACGGTCTTCTTGGACTTGTTGCCAAGAGCTCAGAATATCCACTCATATCGGTTTGGCCATTGGACACCCCTTTGGACTACTAAACCCTATCCACCACCAAATCAAGGTATGTAAACAAGTGTTTAGAATTTGCCTTCATGAGTTGTTGAGCAAATCTTCGCTTTGCAACACCTATCCTAATCGGCAAATTTGGGATCGCTTAAGCTTCTCTGATCCACGTGCCCCACACCGCATTCAGATTGGGATCCGAAATGATGGCTTACGGAGTAAATTTTTCATCAGCCACGATGGTAGTGGACGCAAGTATGTCTATAAGAAGAAATCAGGTAATTGTTCTTACTGCAAAACAGCAAAAGTATCCAAAGGTACAGAAGCGGTGGTAAAATTCATTTGTTCGGTGATGCAGGTGGGCTTAATGGCATCCGCAGGTCAGCCTTGGCAACACTAAAGCCGCAAACAGATGTGAGGGAAAAATGAGTGGAAGCGATCCTCATCTACTGAGTCTTGCCCATGCAGCGCCTACCAACATGCCGACTCTACCATTCTCCGTATAAGTAAAAGCGATACCACATCTCTTCACCACAACTTGAACACTCTCTCCCGCCAGTTTCATGGAACGTATGGCCCATTTGTCTGGCCTCAAACTCAGGCAACACCTCTTAATGCAGACAACCCACGAGTCTCAGTGTCACTCTTATTCCCAACATGTTGCAATCAGAATCGCCAATTCGTGACGGGGGTTGGTCCACTTACTGCCTACACACGCAACAACAATAGTGGTGGCAGCCAAGCAATCCCAGTGCTATTGGAAATAGTGAAGCTAACCAGATGAAAGCAATGTATAATAAAAAAATATTCTACAACACTGCCCACGCTTTGCATCCTGTTTGTATTCAGCCGGATTTAAAAAGTGTTTGGAAATTGGTTATAGCATTGGCCTGATCTGAATCCTCTCCAACATGCGACCTCATCAAAGATATGGCAAAACGGAAGTGAGGATACGAGGCCATGTCTCATTGTTGTTCTCCACACGGTTGATATGCTTGGGTTAGGTGGATTTAGCTGCACTTAATGTCATTTTTGTCAGCCTAACATTTTTGAGACCTTGCTGGCCTAGTACGTAAAACTTCATTTCTTTAGTGCTCTTCCCTTAAAGTTGTAGCTCCTGAGCTCATTTAAAACTATCATAGAATGGTAAGAGATAGGGTAATATTGTGAGCTTCGTTGTACTGGGTCTGCACCCAAAGCGATTTCGTAGTTGCACCCAACGACGTAGTCTTGACCCATCTTTGACCCAGTTGCACCCAACGACGTGGTCTTGACCCATCTTTGACCCTCGGTGAGACCGATCTGCTTGATTCGGCATAACTGCTGCGATTGTGAATGCCTCACTTTTGAATGCCTCTAATCGAGTCCTATTACTTTCGCATGCCACCTCATTCACGTCTGTATGTTCATATTCTTTGAAGCCAATTACTTTTGCTTGCCATACTGCACTACCTTAAGTGTCTTTACTAAGGCTTCATGTTAAATTTGGTGACAGACAGTCCTGACGTTGGGTGCCTCCAACTGAGCACCCAGAAGGGGGTGGCTAAGACCACAATTTACCAGGAGTGTGACAATGAAGCCCAATTCGCCATCATTCACCAGAGACAGCAATTTAGCCGGCCCTAATAATAGCTGCGGCAGTGGCATCGAATGCGACAGCATCGGGACTGACGCTACTAAACCGCAAATGCTTAGTGATGCCTGGCAGTAATAGAAGAATGTGGATAGGAAGGAAACCCTAGTTATTCTGTCAAGAGACTAAAACTTTCAAGAATACAGAATGATGATGTCTCACGATTGAGCTACTCAATGTCCACCAAATCAGAATTTCGCTTTCAGTGTGAAGTCAAAGAGGATTGTAAGCTGCGTGTGATGTACTGAGACAAAATATATCACACCTGTGTGTACACACTCACCTACAAAAATCAACAAGCATTCTAAATAACCAAGATATTGAGAAGCTCAAAAAGTCTTAACAAGAGAAAAGGCATGAAAACCATCTAAAGCTGTCTGGTTTGAGTAAAACCACACACTCTGGAAGCAAAAACCACCATTGGAAAAATGCCCAACAAGTTCTATAAACAGATCCACACAAGTCATGTTGACTTACTATAGCATTCACAATAACATCATGTTTAAGCAAGCAAACAATTTTATAACACCAGACTACAGTATAGGACAGCACTCATAAAGAGACAAATGCAGCAAGTCAGTGGGAGCGCTATGATCCAAAGTAAAAACTCGGATCCCGTCACCGTGCTTTCTATTTCAGCAATTCTACACTAAACTACCAACGCATTACAAAAGTCTGGGCATGGGTAGAGAAGTATTGGAGCATTGGAACAGCAATATGGAGGTGGCATGTTGCTGCCTAACTAGAGATCTAACTGTAACATTCCGAGAGGATAAAAGCAACAAAGTATTCTCACATAAGTGACGAACTTGGTACCTCACAATCCGTTGAATATTTAGAGGGAGAGGTTGCGGAAGTGGTGCATAACATTGTTGAGATTGATGAAGTACTACACATTCAAGCTCCAGATATCCGCGCTGCCTCAAACAATGCTTTCCGATCCCTAAATATTGAAACCTAAGTGGCTAATTAATTTCTGGCGTGCACAGACTCAATTTGTGTTCTTAAAATTTCATAGATGAGGAAGATGTGTTCCCACAAATGGTTGTAAAATATTGGCTGCCTTGACTAGGAGAATGGCCCCATCTATGTATAGATTTTACACACAATTTAAATTACACCTTTTAGCCTAAATCGGTAAAAAATCATGCGCTGTTTTAAGGAAACATTTTATAAGCCAATTTATATGTTAGTCCTTCCTTTGTAATCAAATTGACTAACAAGGAACGTAATGTAACCTTCCAACTCACCGTTCTGCAAGATTGTGCCGTTGACGTAACAAAACAGGTCAGTGCCTCTGCAATAAAACCCTGCCACTGAATGATTAATTAGCTCACTGTTAGCCCTCCATTCATGTGGTCTTCATGTAACTGAATGTCAGTTCTGGTACAGGCATTAGGTTCCATATGCTTAAAACATGTAACTAAGGCAAAGTCAACAGCGCTCAAGGTGGTCAATGAGCCAAATAACAATCCATTACACACTTCTTACCAGTCTATTTCATAATATCTGCGGCAGTGGCATCGAATGCGACAGCATCGGGACTGACGCTACTAAACCGCAAATGCTTAGTGATGCCTGGCAGTAATAGAAGAATGTGGATAGGAAGGAAACCCTAGTTATTCTGTCAAGAGACTGAAACTCTCAAGAATACAGAATGATGATGTCTCACGATTGAGCTACTCAATGTCCACCAAATCAGAATTTCGCTTTGAGTGTGAAGTCAAAGAGGATTGTAAGCTGCGTGTGATGTACTGAGACAAAATATATCACACCTGTGTGTACACACTCACCTACAAAAATCAACAAGCATTCTAAATAACCAAGATATTGAGAAGCTCAAAAAGTCTTAACAAGAGAAAAGGCTTGAAAACCATCTAAAGCTGTCTGGTTTGAGTAAAACTACACACTCTGGAAACAAAAACCACCATTGGAAAAATGCTCAACAAATTCTATAAACAGATCCACACAAGTCATGTTGCCTTAATATGGCATTCACAATAGCATCATGTTTAAGCAAGCAAACAATTTTAAAACACCAGACTGCAGTATAGGACGGCACTCATAAAGAGACAAATGCAGCAAGTCAGTGGGAGCGCTATGATCCAAAGTAAAAACTCGGATCCCGTCACCGTGCTTTCTATTTCAGCAATTCTACACTAAACTACCAACGCATTACAAAAGTCTGGGCATGGGTAGAGAAGTATTGGAGCATTGGAACAGCAATATGGAGGTGGCATGTTGCTGCCTAACTAGAGATCTAACTGTAACATTCCGAGAGGATAAAAGCAACAAAGTATTCTCACATAAGTGACGAACTTGGTACCTCACAATCCGTTGAATATTTAGAGGGAGAGGTTGCGGAAGTGGTGCATAACATTGTTGAGATTGATGAAGTACTACACATTCAAGCTCCAGATATCCGCGCCGATGCGGTCGCAGGCATGACTAACAAAGTGCAGACGTGGCTGCTTGTCTGGACGCAGAACGTGTAAACCAACGGTGATGAAGATAACCGTTGTATATTGCTTAATTATTAGCGATTATCATAATGTGCATCGAGCGACAGGCAAGTGTTTCTGTGATAAGTGGCTGTTGAAGCCCACCATATTCCTGCTTTGGTGTTATGACTGCTAAGATTGAATAACTGTCGTTAGATAATTGCACTCGCTTCTGTTTGGCATAAAGTTGAAAAAAACCAATTGCATAAATGTACGAATACTATTAGCCTCAGCAGCGAAACCGTCGTCGAATTTCAGCAGAGGGGGAGGAAATAGGGGAGAGGAAGTGAAGGTAAACAGACTTGCAACAAGAGTTAAAGTCGAGACCAGGTCGACCATGTCAGGAACGGTGGAGAGCGAATGACTCTGAGGGACGCTAGCAACACTGGCTCGGTTTTGTAGGCTCGAAGTAAAATCTATCAGGACACTACTCTTCACGTTCCCTGCTGCCATGCATTTCCACCACCTTTCACCACCGCGCCGGCCTCAGCTCTCTGCTTTCATCCACCGACTGATCCTGCTGAGCTAACAAAAGAGAGTGGTTGAGTGAGGCGATGGCTGTCAAGGGGGTTGATAATATCAAAGAGGAGGCATGAGTGACCTCCACTGTCATGCCAAACATCAAACGGGGTCAGGCAGAGAAGACAATCACGAAGGACCCAGTAAAATTAAACCAGCGATCCCAATCTGGCTTAACGCACATAAAAGTGGGGAAAAGCAAACCGGCTTCTTAAGCACACTCACAATGCGCAGTGTGATAGCGAGTTCAATACCTCTAAACTCCCTACGAATTTCGTCCTTTGCCGATAGTGCTGCACGAGTCAGCTAGAATTCTATAGACCGGTTGGAGTGTGACCCTTCAATACAAGCTACTTAGAGGTTGCCAGGTCTGCGAGCTGGTGGAGGAATTGGAGATGAGATTGAACCACCCGATGCAGACGCACATGAAGCGCTACGGATCCTCTTTGACATGTCATTCTTCTTTGTCATTACCACCCTCCTCGCGATCATTCAAGGTTTGCGCCTCCTCCCTCTTCTCTTGACTGGATCCGATCATTTGGATTGGTAAGAGAAAGCGTTAGACCTTTGAAGTCTTGGCTTTGTTGTCTATCCAGGTCTGGCGTGGTTTCCTTGACCTTTCCTCCACGAATTTTCATCACATGAAGCGCCTTTCCACCGCCTAATCCACTTTGATCTAAACCTGTTGGATGTCTTGCTTTCTTTCTCATTTAC
>MIEF01005951.1:23557-37416 GCA_001870725.1 Taenia solium | reverse complement strand
GTGAAGACAGTTTCCTCTTATCAAGGCAGCACTTTTAACTTTGCGTAGCTGATTACCATAAAGACTGCCATGAGCACGTTCTGCGTCCCTTCTTTTGACTAGAAATGCGGATCGTGGGTGGAGGGTTGCCTTTAGATGGTTCCACAACAAATCAACCACTAAGGAAAAATTCAGATGCAATGCAGCACCTCTTGCCTGGCTCAAAAGGGGAGTCGTAGCAAATGCCTCCTGCATTATGGAATCCTCTATCCATCAAATGCTTAGCATGACAAGCTTTGAACAAGCAAACCTACATTGCGATTCATGAATGGATAGGAAGTGTAACATCCTGAGACTTCCTTGAGGGTAAGGGAAGGCGTAACATTGGGGCGGAATATATGCACTCAGCAAAGAGAATAAAAGCAGGTTAACGGCATGGCCCGGATACCTGTCCACGCGGTTAGGGCAACAAAGCCACCCAAGTGACCGTAACCGAAGTTGTTCATCAATGTATAGGCAAAGCTTGGAAATGCACTAATGGCACCATAGAATAATTGTGCTTCTTGTTGATATTTTCTTGACTTAAGTGTGCCCCTTAGCGACGTCATCAACCTACTATTCTTGTTGGTCTTGATACATCAGTGAATGCGTAAAACAAACTTATGCTTACTTGTTCATTGCCTCAATGGCCTCGTTCAATGTACATTAAAAATATGCGTTATTGCTAAGCAACACGTTGTAACGCTCCTATTGAGCTGAATTTTCATTAACAGCTATAGGCTGCTAAATTGTCTGTGGACTCACACACTGAATGCTAGAGTCATTTTCCACCTCACAAGCAGATTTGCAGACTGTGGAACTGCCACTACCAACCGGAAGCAAGAAGCACGGCGACTGCGGTGAGCACACATTCTATAAAGGGTAGGCAGGTGAGGTTGCTGCAACCCATGACCAATCACGAGTAGCAAAGTGATTTGGTTTACGTGGTGGTAATTTAATCAGGGTGAATGGCACACATTCGGTGTGGATCAAATGATAATGCAACTGCGCTGCAGCAAATCTGTGGAAAGAAATAGGGAGGTGATTTCGGTAAGCGTGGCACAGAACTCGCGCCAAAGTGTTCACTTGACTGCAGTAGCCATATTAGCAACTCCAAAGCAGGTATCTTGGATAGTGCAAGGAGCGCAGTAATCAGGTCATTAACTGGCTGGATTACACACTCAGCTAGGGAATCACCAATTTATTGCGAGCGTTGCCTTTCAACATGCTGGCTGCAACCGGCTGGTAAAATCATGCACATTCGTGCTGCATTTGGCTCTCCTCCCTCATAAAGGACATGTACTTTCTAAGTGACCACAGTATCATTCAAGTGCAACGATTTGATTTCTTGTCTACCGCTTTGATGGGGTTTTGAACGGACCTGGCAGCAGGCCCTCCAGGTCGTGTCAGTAGTCCTCAACCATTTAGGGGGACAGGAGCTGCTGCATTTACCTCCAACCTACTTTGATATACTTGACATTCGAGAAGCAATGCCTGGTGGCTTCAGCACAATGACATCAATTAGAAACAATGTCGAAATGTTGAAAAGTTTGGCCTGTAGGTGGCCTCACTCAATTAACTAAACATGACTTTTCGCCTAGATAAACCACAAATAATTGTTTAAAAGGAAATGTTTTTGTTGACTGGCCAAAAAAATAACAAATGGTTTGAAGTCTTAGAGTTAGGAAAAGGTTTATTTAAAACTTGTAGGACTCCTTGATGGAAAACTAACTTTTGGCCTGGACGGCAAATGGATATTAGACAGCCTACTGAATTCCCTCTTTTTGTTACTCTGAAAGTTTCATAACTTGACGGGCAAATCTGAGTGAAGACGAAACCATTAAAGTTGAAGTTTGGTTCTTTTATTTTGTTTCTACTTGAATATCCTCTAAAGTAACCCATTTCCAGCAAGTTTTGAAGTCAGGGTGAGGGGTCGAGAGAAAGTGGAAGAGAGGAAAATGGTTGAAAAAGGTTTTAATAGTCTGATCCCTTCTAACCAACTCGCACTACATGTCCCTTGAACGCAGCGACTACTGCATGTAGAATTTAGTACCCCTCTAATTGATGAGCCTCTGTAAACTTATCACTGCACTACTGAAGGATGGTTTTGCAAAACACTCAAGTGTCAGCTGTCACTCAAGGAGAAAAGCTGAGCCTCTCGCCCATCATGGTGTTTGGAGCACAGCAAAAAGCAGGGAATAATTTGGTGCGTTTTTGCGTAGGCTATCGAGCTAGCAAGCAACTCTGCGGGTGATAGAGTGGGTTACTGCGTCAGCATGCGATACACCTCAATCTGTGTGCGTGCCAGATCGGGTGAGGTCGGGTCAATGACCCAGGGATGCGCATGCGTGTGTGTGTTTGTGCTGAGAAGTGTGCGGTACTTAAGATGTCGCCAGGATACAAGCTTCACAGACTAATTCACCCATAATGCTCAGTGTAGTTCTCAAACACACTCTCTTAAATCAATGAGTACATGATTTTGTCGGGCAAAGATCCCACTGTGTTCTGTGTTAAACAACAGTCTGGTTAACACTACCTTTCAATTGTGCTCTTCAAGTAGTAGTGTCTGCGAGATTTTCACTTTGGTTAGTATTACTACAGCCGGATCGCCATTTTATCAGTTAGGAAAATCTGATTTTATACCCTGCATAAGGCAACTGCTCTCTAGAATATCTTTCGCCCCTCTAAAATGGCTTGTTATTTTCTCCCACATAATTTGTGAGAGCCAAAGAAGGTGTGCTATAAACAATAAATCATGGTATTTCTTTCCTCGGAAAGTGGCGACGAAGTTCAAATCATTTTTAAATATTATACCTTAATAAATGATTTTGGTGGAGAAGGGTTATTGCTTCCGTCGTCTACATTTCACTAAGGTCAAAATATGTCTATTTTCTCACTTAGGGAACACTCAGGGAAATACTGGCAGTGAGCTGTTAAATCAAAAACCTGTAGCAAATTTAGAGAAAAGTTAGGAAGGTCGCCTTTCACGGTGGTTAATATTTCGGCAATAAACGCTGTGTGCTGCAAACGCATGACACACTCTACTCATTTGGTCAACGACCTGCTTTTGCCAGTCCCACAAGAAGGTGTGTTTTCTTCAACGAATTAAAATGTGGTGTGATCTCGAGCTACCCGACTGGTGGTGCAACGGTTCCACTTATTGCGATCTAATGAATTCTCGCTAAGCACGAGTTCACGCTCATCAGAATAGCTGATCGAGTAATTCAAGGCAGGCAAAGCACTCTGATGCATCACCTCTACTTATGCTTGGATATCACCAAAAAAATGGAGAAACGATGTAATTAACTGCGTTAGAGTTCATATTGTGCAACTTCTGTTTTGCTAGAGTGAGCCACTAGTAATGCGTAAGGCAGAAAATGCCTTGAAAATTTCCAAATCCGATTCAACACTGTTTCATTTGAAAGAGGTTATCTAGCCGACATTATGTGGCCCAAATTCAGCCTTAAAGTTACAATCCATGGAGCGAATTAGTGAATGCAAGTCATTTAAATTTTACGAGGTAGTGATATGATCATTGGCAGCCTACACAACGGATAGTAGGAATTTAAGTATAAACATGTTTAGAGCCTATTCAAACCACTTTTAGGGCAGTTGACAACCTGCTTCGATTGCGTAGGATTGGCTAAACTGATGGAAAGCACGTATTGTCTTGGAACCTATCGAGTTCCTGCTTACAGCGGTGGGGAGTTAACGACTCCCATGAGAGCCGTTTTATTGCAGAAGTGTATTGGCAAGGAGTAGAGGGAAGCAAGGCGAGCAAACTCTACCACTTTTCTCCACTTCCCCAAACGATTCCTTTAGATTCTTAAGCGAAAGCTTCGTCACTTTAGCACAATTAGTCAAAGTTACGATGCATTCGTTGCTTGTTCAAATCAAGTGGTTGCACCAGACAGTGTCCTCAAACGACCATTATCGTTAAAGCACTAGCTTAGGAGTTGAGTCTTTCTGGACCCTAAAATTACAAATATATACGGCAAGTCCTTGTGGCCATTTGTCATTTGTTACACAATTCTCACTCTTGAAATTCTTGGTTCTTCAACACCCATTCTGTCTTTCCAACTCCAAGATAAGGTGGTAAAATACTGACGTATTTCAAGTTCTGTACTACTACTTATTTTCTGCTGAATTCAATAATGGAAGCATGCGGCGAATTATTTTGGCGATGAACAGGTGCTTTGACAACTAAAACGGTGGAGTCGTTTGACGATTCCACACCAGAAATAAGCTACTAACGTTTGACCAGGAATTTGGCATTTGAAAGTAATCTCGTCCTCTTGCTTCCGGTTGGTAAGACGTTCTGAGAAAGCTATTCTTCTATGACATTCAAACAAAGAAGACAATCGAAGCACATTTGAGTTGTTAAAGTGCAGGACAGACGGTAACATTTTTATGGGGTTGTGACCACAACCACAGCCTCACGTCCATTGCCTCCTTTTGTGCAATTTATTCCAATTTTCGCTTGTTTTCCGTTCTTTCGCCGCCTTTGTTTCTATTTTTTTTTTTTTTTTCATTTTCGCCGAGCAAATAGGGAAGCGGCACCGTCACAGATGCATATTCGGTTCAGTTACTTGGTGACTACAATTTCCCCACTTGTCTTTACGCACTTACTGCAACACCAAAGATAAAATGGAATGGACATAGCCCAACCGGGTGGCATGCTCTGATGGCACATTAAAAGTTCTGCTCTTGTTGTTTACTTTGTCTCCTGAGACTAAGTTGCTACTCTGAACAGCAAGGTGATAGCGCACCTCAGATAAAAGGCGTCTTGACGTATTCATCGTTCAGGCTTCCTCCATACCACTTCGACTTGTAAGGACTTGAGAGAGGACTTGGAGCACTGCGCAAATATGGTACAAGCTAACCCCATTTTACATACCACGCATTTATGGCTGAATTCGGTCACGAGTAAGGTGACTAGAAGTGTCTAACAGCAAATCCCATGTCGCCATTTAGATGAAGGAAGAGGAACCCCAATATAAGCAGCAAAACTTTTAGCTGGAACCCACGCTCATTTTGCTCGTTCATTTATCTATGTGATTGGTCGGGTGTTTGGACAACCTAACATGGAGGCAGCAATAAAAGCTGAATCGGTGTAAAGTGGAGGAGAGAGCAATTGCGCATCTACGACTTAAAAGTAAATAACAAAAGGAATGAGGGGTAGTAGAATTTATGTAAATGAAATGCGTCATTCTGTTGCTGTGCTACGATGGCCTTTGACGCGCCTGCTGCCCGCACCTCTCAATCATTCCACCCAACAAGAAGTGACTAGATGAAGCACAATAGTGCTATGAAGAACAACACGCCTTCTCCGTTTTCATGCCATCCTCCAATCGTTCCGAAGGGCCTTTTCTTAAGAACTGCTTTCAGATCCACTGCAGTGCAACAGGTACCTCAGACAAAATGGATTGTGAGGCGTTCAGTGCAATGAGATATGCCACCAGACAGGGTTTTGGTGAATGATTAGGCATCCAAGGGAGAAAAGCAAGGCCATCACCGTGTTGTTCTTTACTCCTCCTACCTACATCATGCTGACACTCAGTGTGCATTTCACTGTCTCATGTATTAATCACGGTATAACGCATTCGTCACTTGAAGTGACTTCAACACTTGACCGCTGAGCGCATGATCATAGCAGTGCGTAGTCTCACACGATCTGTTGTAGCACACCTATGCGACATCAACTTGCCCTCACATACATTACAGATCTCACCGTGGGCGTCTGTGGGTGTGGTTGGTGCACAGTAGTTCAGGCAGTTGCTCAGCAGAATGCATTAATCATTGGCTAAGGACCATGGCAACCAACAACTTTCAAATTTATACTGCGGTAAACCAATGAAGGATAATCTAAAGAAATGCAGAAAATGTAGTGTTTGTCATGCTTAAGCACAGGTCTTGTGTCATCTATTCAAAGCAACAAAGAAGAAGCCCTTTAAGAGGTGACCAGCTGTCATGCACGACTTTGCGTTTACACAAATAAATGGTGATTAACTATTAGCTACACCTGCGCCCCAATCCTCCGCTTACCCTATTTTCAGGCACATATATTACTGAAGTGGCAAGGTGCCTTAACGTAGTCCCAGACGACTCATAATCAACTTTCTACTTCTTCTACCTTCTGATAATTGGAATGTGGCTGTTGCCCAATCGGAAGACGCGTAGTAGAGACGTGAGGGCATTTAAGCATCTAAAACCTCACAACCCCAATCTGACATCATGAGAAGCCCAATACTTTTCGCCTTCGGCCTACTGCTCGTCCTCCTTATCGTATCTGACCTAGGATCGGGTGCTAATGTAAAGTACAAGTACCGCCACGCTGCGAAAGGAGGCAAGTACAACTACGAATGGCATAGAAAGAATGGGCAAACCAAGTACCAAGCTCGGCGTTTCGTCGGAGGTGTCGCTGGTCATGGAACGGCAGTGCATCAAGTAAAGAAGCAAGGATCGAATGCTAAAGTAGCAAAGGTTTAAAGAGGTACATGAGCCTTAACCTGCTGAAAATGCGTGAAGGTTAGTTCTCCCCACTGTGACGGTGTGTGTACCACATGCGACTGCATATTAATCCCCCTTGAAACAGCTCTAGTTCCCATCCACAAATATAAGCACAAAATGAACAGTCCTTAAAACTAATGCAGATCCAGTTTTTGAAGTTGCTTTTTCCACCTTTTATTTGGTTGTCAATGCAATATCATCTTCGTGGGGCAAATGACGGGGTATTCGGAGGTGAAGGTTTATAGGTAGGCACCAGTTGCTGGTCCTTCAGTGAGTTGGTTCACGCCTTCAATACTTGGCTGCCTGGTTCGGCTTCTTCTTTCGTAGTCCAGGTCATAGCATGGCGGTTGGCGTTTGCATGCAGTGGGAGGAATGCATTGCTCACCAACCGCTTTCAATTTCTCATGTGACGAGTGTAAACAGATTAGTTTGTACCATATTCATGCGGCGTCCCGCGTCCCAGGTCTTTGCCGAGGTTGTAAGGCGCTAGGGTAGTATGGGAGAAATTACTACTCACCAACGGTGAGAATGCTTTGGCTGCTAGTGGTACGTTCCCAAGCGCCTTGCAACAGAGCGGAATGGAGGCGGAATATTGCAAAGCCAAAATGCCAAGTCAGTGTGTCCAAAGTTTCTTTTCTGGTTTTTGACCAAATTTTAAAAACCTAATAGAACAAGCAAACTGGATGCATCGTGGATGGGTCTAAGTAGTTGTGGTATGTCCTTAATGCGTGCAGCCGCTCCGCAGCAATGCCATCGAACTTGGAACCGAATCAGATCCTTAATTTGGAGAACTTTTCATGAAAA
Organism: Taenia solium; assembly: GCA_001870725.1. NCBI lineage: Eukaryota > Metazoa > Platyhelminthes > Cestoda > Cyclophyllidea > Taeniidae > Taenia > Taenia solium. Next base: position 30,084 of record MIEF01005951.1, on the reverse strand, counting down.
TAAGAAAACTTTTCACATCATTTGGGAGGTACTTTGGTTCTAGATGCAGTCTATCTCCGCCTCCAGAGACCAACATTGGAAGGAGTGATTAGAGGATGGGGGTATACATTCACTTAACATGGAAGCTTTCCAAACAATTTAATCTTTAGGGCGGATCAGTGGCTTTTCCCTTCTTGTAGCTCGATGGTGTGCTTCAACCCACTAGATTGCCCCGGTGCACCCGCACTACACCTGATGGATGAGGTTAATGCTAAATCTCCTCACAGATTTCTGCTTGTCTGACAATAGGGATGAAGTACTTTGTCCCCTTTTGTCTCTCAAGATGGAATAAATAGCGTATTTACTCAACGGGTGTCAAGAAGAGGGATTTTGTGTGGCAGGATGTTAACTGAACTGAAAGCTGTCAAAAGCAATTCAGTCTCAAGCACTGGCTTGCCCCCAACTGCAGAGATTGCAAAATACGCTTCAAGATAATTGTAACTTCCAAGTCCGCGAGAAAAAGCGTTCATTATAGTGACGGCGGGGCAAGCTGCACCAACGAGTGAAGGTTTACCGAGCCGAGGCATTGCAAGCACGTCGCTATATTGTTAGGCCTATAGGCAGGTCTTCTACTGTAACAATCTTTTTGAGACATAATGAATTTCTCGCCAGGACTGTGTTTGCATTCAGCGATTTGGGATACCAACGTTGCCTCAGTGGGTGATTTGCACGAAGTGTGAAGGATCTTCAACAGGACACCGATAAATGCCAATTGGGGCGACGGCATCAATTTGAACTATCGTTTCGCTTTTGACTTAGTAAAATATAAAGACAAGTGGACACTTATAACCACCATGTAAGTGAGTCGGTTGTTTAGCTATAGCGGCGAGATGGATACAACTTTCCTTTTTGCTCATCATAAAACGGAAACATGTAAGCAGAATAGAAGGAGAATTAGGCCAAAATGGGTAGGTAAGTTAGATAATGATGCAATTGGTTCGAGGGTGGAACATTTTGCGTTCAGAGAAGTGTTACCGTGCCCCGAATTCATCCAGTCTAACCTCCACCTAAACATCCGGAGCATGTTTAGATCCTCGTCTTGTTCATTTGGATGACACAAAATTAGCGCATTCTTCGAAATCCTAATAACCGGAGTTAAGAAGACGAGGCGTCTAGTAAATTTGCAATTTCTAATCTAATGTGAATGAAATGGTCATATGCCACTCCATTACGGTTGTCGAATTGCCTCTACACGGCAAAACAAGGAGCACTCTACTTACTTTTCAATCCATCAACAGATATAAGATGCTCATCCATGATAAAGTCAGCATGGCAATTGAGAATGACAGGTCTTACCAAACGCGCGTATCTGCTGACGTTGGCTTTCATTCGTAAGCGGTGAATAGACCCAATAGTCACCTGTATAGCGAAAAGATATTGCAAATGCCTCTCACACATCCAGTGTAGTGTCTTTTACGACGTTTTCTGCTCAGATTATTCTTCCAAATGGATAATCCTTTGCCCTCAGTTATGTTGCTTGTGTTCCACTCCGCGTCGCCTTCTACCAGTGCATACTATGATGTACTCCATGTGTAGTTGGTCTTCCCACCTATTTACTGCCAACTTTTGACAAACGTTCTGAAATAAATTACTCAGCAAAGTGACTTGTGAGGGAGAATAGGAGGAAGAAGGTAAGCAATTCAGCTTTTTTGCATTCCTGCTCCTATAATCGCTTTTTTGCTTCTTATAATTTGCCACCTGATGTTGGGCGCTCGTATATTGCCATGCCCTTGAGCTGGGCAATACCTCACCGGGATTTATTACGCTGGACTGGTAAAATGGAGGTAAAACGGACCAAAAGTCATGTTCTTAAAAACATCCCCTGTATTCTACAGTACTCGCATTTCAGTGGTCGTCTTTGTAATCTCTGTCTACGTCAAGCCCCAAGCTTGGCCCCGTGCAGTAGGTCAGAAGGTCATTCCATGTCTTTGTAACCCGCGTTGGTGAGATTCACCTGCTTGCTCGGTAGACGTCCTAACCTAATGTGGACGCAAACCTCCTGTTTCATCATTTTGCCTTGAATACTGCTAAAGTTTATTTATAATACGGATAGTCACAGATAAATCTGCATTAGAGGAAGAAGAGGATAGCTCTGGACATGAGTGTGGACATAATGCGTGTGACCCAGGGCCACTCTTTACTGACATCATTGTTCTGGCCACTTCTGCCAGGTGCCATTAAACAAGTCTGACTCCATGCCGCTGCAGCATTGGAATCGGGTTAAGTTCAGGCAAAGACCAGGTTTAAGGTTAGATGGCATGCGTCAGCTTAGGTCAGCGCTTTAAGTAAAAGGTCTGGAAATAAGAGAAGAACGTTGAGTAAAGTGCCGTGTTTGTGTCAATCGTATGGCAGTGAAGAATCTTCTATCGCGTAATGTCTCTAAAGATTTCAAGTGTCTGATGTGTTCTACAGCCCCAAGAATGTTCCCTTAAATCCTCTCCCTTTCCATCTCAAGCATTGCTATAAAACACCGCCCTACTACTAAGCGAAATTGATAAACGGCTACGAGCCATTCCAAATTACTGGGAGTGATTGGCAGGATTATAAGAAAAGCCAAATACTTTACCCTTACATCGTATGCTCCATCCAGAATACACTACCAACCTGGTAGTTTAAAATATAGAAATAATAAAATGGTGCAATTCGCCTGCTTCAGGTCAAAGTAATCCCTCCCTTTGACCTTCCCATGCTTTCACGGCTCAAATTGACAGGTTTACTGGTGGTAAACCTGTCACTGACAATGAACAGCCACTGAGACCCAAAAACTATGTGCTTAATTTTGACTTATACTACCCAGAAGGAGGCTAGTTACTGCTACTTTAAGAAGTAGTCAACTTCTATGCTTCCGACTCAATTGTAGCAGTTGCTTTGAGGCACCATCTGCAGCAATCCTGGTTGGGAACAGATGACGGATGTACCGACAGTTCTACCCACTGAGACAAATTATTAAATCTTCTGAATAGAAGTCTGGCAAAATTTTTAAATAAACCAAAGAAATGTTGCATCCTTTTTCTCCTTGCCTTTCCTACTTGCTTACGCACTTTGACTTTATTATCTCACCGCTTCGGTTGGGAAGTCGACAGGATTTCGGACATGTTGTGCTTTCAATTTTACAGAACCAAATTGTTGAAGTATTTGCCCTCACCCACAATCTCTTTTGGTAACCGGAGGCCAAAGCTGCTCACAAAATTGAGCATTTGATGGCTTGCAGCGTGGGAGGCGTAAGTCCAAATCGACAATGACATCAATTAGAAACAATGTCGAAATGTTGAAAAGTTTGGCCTGTAGGTGGCCTCACTCAATTAACTAAACATGACTTTTCGCCTAGATAAACCACAAATAATTGTTTAAAAGGAAATGTTTTTGTCGACCAAGCATTTAAACTCTTCTCGGTTTCCTGCTGCTTCTTGAAACACTAAGAAATGAAGAATCAAAGCCGTCTTTTGCCTGAGCTCCAAAGTTTTTATTCGAAGTTAGACTTGGAAACGAAAATTTTGACTTTACATTTAGCAACGTGATTCGATGCTATATAGGATAGCAAGCATTGTCTCGACGCATTAGGATTCATGTGATGTGCCAGTTACTTAATCTTATTCAGTAATATGTCTGGTACACACTGAGGCCCTGGCAAAAGGGCTTTGGGGTCGAACCAGGATTACCTATTTCAACTTGAATCACTTGTCTACCATCTATGTATGCCTTGCTCTCGGTTTAATTGTGGTAATTAGACATATTTTGCTGTGTAGTAAACCACGCGGTCTATCCCGTCGCCATAGGGAAGGCTGAGCTTCCGTTCCGTTCCGTTCCGTTCCGTTCCGTTCCGCTCCGTTGAATGCTCTTTGCTCTATTACTTGGTATTTTCTCCCACAGGGGCTTGACTCACTACGACTTCAGCAAAGACTAGGATCACCACAAAATGACATGGCAATTCATTTGCACTACTTCTCAAAGTAAGAAATAAGAGCGTGCTTAAAAGTGCATCCACCATGCTTAATGACAGCTTTTAGGTGGATTTGAGAATGGCTGCTGCCACTCCCATGGATGCATGCGCAGCTTTAACCATGATTAAAACAATCTTTTCCTCCCCATCCTCCTATACTTCGAGTGCTATCTTCAGTTATTGCATTACCTCATTCTTTCCTACATCGAGCGTAAATATAGTCGCATAAGATAAACATAAATGTGAGATGGAAATGCAGTTGGTATAGAAATCATCCATTCGTCAAATACTTTGGGCTAGGGGTAGAGAATGACCCATAACGTGAGCCTGTTGCATGCCAATCATTGTCCGTGGCAATCAAGTAGTCTCTAAAAAAGGTACTGGTTTGTTTTAATAAATTTTGCTTGATAATCATGCCGCCATCATGCCACTCTGAGCTACTTTTTGAATTGTTCGAGCACATAAGGAGCATGGCTCTGACATTTGCTTAGCACCTGCTGCTCTTCCACCAAAATTGAGGGCCAGAAGGAAGTGAAATAACGGAGTCAAAACGGTGGAGGTGGTACAAATAAAGCATCACGTAAAGGGTTATGGTTTTTATTAAGAGCCAAGAAGTTCGCAAGGTGATTGATCGAGTGATTTGTTGATAAAGCAAATGACTTGTATTTAGGAAGTATTTTAACTTAAAAATCCACCAACAGAGAGATAATTGTTCGATTTCGCCTGCCACAGTGTGAACAGCTGAAACTTACCATGAATAGGTGGACAGGTTCATAATTTACTGTTCCACAATTTTACTGATGCGAAGTAACATCCAGCTCGCCACACAGATTCTACTACAATGCCGATTTATGTGTAAATGCGTTTAACTGAGTCAGTTGTTCTGTCAAAGGGCTTTGTGCTTCTGCTCTGGTTGCCAAGCGCTGAGGTCGCGTATTTAATCTTTGCATCCCTTCAGCACTTTGGGAAGGCAATTGCTCTCAATCTGTTATGAAGATTAAGCGACCACAGAGAAAAGTGACGTCTCGAGACTATCTTGCAGACAAAAGAAGGTATGGCATTTGGGTACAGTATATATATATACTCAGCAAGCATAAGAGAATCGGAGCTGCTGGCACAGCCCACCTAGCATAGACAAGATGTCTACCCAGTTGACCAACGAATTATTACAAATGTCTGCGAACAACATTATTCCATTCACTCAAAGGGGGATTTCCAAAAGTACAATATGGCACCTGTCCATGAATAGGTGGACAGGTTCATAATTTACTGTCCCACAATTTTACTGATGCGAAGCAACATCCAGCTCACCACACAGATTCTGTCAAAGGGCTTTGTGCTTCCGCTCTGGTTGCCAAGCGCTGAGGTCGCGTATTTAATCTTTGCATCCCGTCAGCACTTTGGGAAGGCAATTGCTCTCAATCTGTTATGAAGATTAAGCGACCAAAGAGAAAAGTAACGTCTCGAGACTATCTTGCAGACAAAAGAAGGTATGGCATTTGGGTACAGTATATATATATACTCAGCAAGCATAAGAGAATCGGAGCTGCTGGCACAGCCCACCTAGCATAGACAAGATGTCTACCCAGTTGACCAACGAATTATTACAAATGTCTGCGAACAACATTATTCCATTCACTCAAAGGGGGATTTCCAAAAGTACAATATGGCACCTGTAACTGTAACACTTTGTTTGTTCGAACTGCCGGTTTCGGTCCCTTGAGTGGCCATATTGTACTAGTCGGTTGGCCGGCCTTTGTGCCTTGCCAACAGCCCCCAAGCCCTCTGTTTCCATAATGTATATTCTGCCCCAGTACTATGCCCCCTTTTACCTTAAAGGGGGTCTCGAAACGCTACAGTAACACTATTTGTGGCTAATATATTAGCACTTAAAATAATCTCATAAAGTTTTAGCTGCAAAACATTGTGTATAATTTCAGTTCCATATCCCGAGGGGCAAAGTCATAAAGTGATAGAACAAAGTAAGAAAATGGACTGAAAATTAAATTTATGCTCTACGTCTTCGTAGGAGATACTTAAGTACATGCTATCCTTACTAAGCAATAGGAATTTGTATTTTGGGGTCGGTTCTTAAAAGAGCACACGCTTTGATTTGGTGTGTTACTACGACCGTATAGCGTGTCTGGCTTTCTGCAGGCATTTTACTGGTTCGAGCTGCACTGGAAGGTGTTGCTCCGTTTTCTTTTTGTTGTTTTGTTGAAACTTTGCTGAGTATTGATGTAAGTTTGCTACAACCGATCCATTATATTTTTCTCAAATTTGCAGGCATGGATCCTTCCAAGCCAATATTGGAGAACTTTGTGGTAACTCACTTGTATACCTACTCATTGCACTTTTCAGAATGGAAGCATGCGGCGAATTATTTTGGCGATGAAGCATTTGATGGCTTGCAGCCACAGTGTGAACGGCTGAAACTTACCATGAATAGGTGGACAGGTTCATAATTTACTGTCCCACAATTTTACTGATGCGAAGCAACATCCAGCTCACCACACAGATTCTGTCAAAGGGCATTTAATCTTATTGA
>MIEF01005951.1:0-23522 GCA_001870725.1 Taenia solium | reverse complement strand
GGGCCGTGCCAACAGCCCCCAAGCCCTCTGTTTCCATAATGTATATTCTGCCCCAGTACTATGCCCCCTTTTACCTTAAGGGGGTCTCGAAACGCTACAGTAACACTATTTGTGGCTAATATATTAGCACTTAAAGTAATCTCATAAAGTTTTAGCTGCAAAACATTGTGTATAATTTCAGTTCCATATCCCGAGGGGCAAAGTCATAAAGTGATAGAACAAAGTAAGAAAATGGACTGAAAATTAAATTTATGCTCTACGTCTTCGTAGGAGATACTTAAGTACATGCTATCCTTACTAAGCAATAGGAATTTGTATTTTGGGGTCGGTTCTTAAAAGAGCACACGCTTTGATTTGGTGTGTTACTACGACCGTATAGCGTGTCTGGCTTTCTGCAGGCATTTTACTGGTTCGAGCTGCACTGGAAGGTGTTGCTCCGTTTTCTTTTTGTTGTTTTGTTGAAATTTTGCTGAGTATTGATGTAAGTTTGCTACAACCGATCCATTATATTTTTCTCAAATTTGCAGGCATGGATCCTTCCAAGCCAATATTGGAGAACTTTGTGGTAACTCACTTGTATACCTACTCATTGCACTTTTCAGAATATTTACAAAACCGAGTCTACCACAGAGAACAAGAATGGAAACAAAGCAATCGACGTGTGTCGCCCACCCCATCTTAATCCAGTATTTTATGGTAGTGTGTTGGTTCAATACTAAAAAATGTCTACTGCTCTCGTATTAATCTTTACATTCTATGCGTAGAACCATGCGTTTGAATTGCGACTAGTAGTCATAACGCTCTCCACCTGAAGTTGAACATCGCGTCTGTTTTCAGATGGTGACCCTGCAGCTCCAGCAAAGAATGTCTCCAGAGAAAAGCGCAGAGCTGCTAAATGGCTGCTAGAAGATGCCGATGTAGTGGAGGAGGAGGATTTGCCTACCGAAACTTACGTGCGAAGCGTTGGCTATCGTTATTTCTTAGTATGGCTCCTCTAATTGTGACTCGAAATTCCTTGCCAAAATGCGGGAAAGAGAAAAGTGAGTACTGGTTGCGCCACGGCTCTAATTTGTAGATACGAGGAGGAGAACTTTACCCGAGTTTCCCTGACTAAACGCGATCGGTTGATGCAGAAACGGCTGGAGCGTGGTGAATTGCTCGGTACTGGCGTACGCATGGTCACATTCGAAAGCTCCTTGAAAGTGTACGTTTTTCAACTTGGTGCCCTTATTTCTGCCTCCATGGCTTTAGGTAGCACTGATTATTCCGCTTATTTCAGTCGGATAACGAGGAGGAAATGGCTCTAATTAATCCCAAGGTAGGAAGATGTGTAGTGAGGATGGATGTTTTGTAGAGGAAAAAGAAGAAACACAGAAAAAGCAAGCACTGGAAGGGTGGGAAGAAGAACAAGAGACGCTGGTAGTCATGATGTAAAATGTCAATCTTGTAAATATATTGGAATGTTCCCGTGTTTTCCGCATTTTAACTGCTCTTTTAACGAAACTTGCTCCTTACTAAATGGTCATTTATTAAATCGTTTTATTTTGCGAAAACAAAGTGTATCCATTTAATTGCTTGGTCTTTTATTAGTGGCTGTGTGTGTGTACACTTGATCTGAGAACACCTGGACAGTTTTTACGTGGACGTCGGACGGATAGGATCGCTTAGCATTTGAAACTTTTCATTGTTCTCTAACATGATTGATAGACTCCCGGTTCATGTGAAACTTGTCTTTTTATGCAAAGTGCACTTGTTGAGGCTATTGGCCACTACAGGGAGCTGATAGCAGCTGAAGTGCATGCTACTTACAAAACTAGCAGTGTTAACTGTGCTTCACAGGCTCGCTATCGGAGCGGCGGAGATCTGACATCAGATTTGGGACTTGTAACTCGTATTGACAAGCAGTTGTTAAGCTTCGACAGTCACAAAGTGTTAATTAGTTTAAGAATGCAAACGCCTTTTTTTCTTTTACACGTAACAAATTTAATAAAGCGGAGGCAGTCGCTGGGATGATCCTCGGTGGTCCGAGGTGCAGGCTTCAAATCTGTGGCCGACTGACTTCGGAGCGACCCAATTCCACCTCCTTGGCGTCTATTCTGGTCCTGGTTAGGCAAACGATCCGAGCGGGTTGGACAGTGTTTGCGTGTGTTGGAGCCGAGTGTTGCTAGTGTGATGATGCGTGCCTAGTGAAGACATTGCGGATGTGTAAGTGGAAAAGGTTTGAGTTTCCTTTGCGGACCCTATTTCACCGCCGGTTTGCCTTGATCTCACATACATTGGGGTCCCGTCTAATTTTCTGCCAGCAAAATATTCTCCTTCAGCACTCAAACTCATGTAACAATCTTGGCTATCCTGACCAGAGCGCTTTTTTGGTCCTCCAGCTTTTCATTTCTAGTCATTTAGAAGTCCTGGTGCCAAATGATTTTATGAATATGTGTAAAAACCAAGGAATTTGCTACACATCTGAGACCTAGGGACTTGCATCTGACAGTACTAGCAGTAGCCATGGCATCAAAGCGAAGGACTGATGTGGTTTCCTTTCAAGAATATCCATTAAGGAGAATGTGTGGCATCCGATCCATCAATTTCTTACGGTTGTGCGAGCCCCATCAGAAACCGCAGGAGCTTAAGACCAACTGATAAGTGGAATCAATGGTGAAACTATGAATGTCTTTGTTTATTTTACTTGATTTCATTGAAGTGTTTAGAGGCTGTCAGCACTACTAGTCGAGTTTAACTGCGTCGCAAAGGATTGCGGGAGCTTTAAAGACCCCCACTTTGGCATTCTTTGCCTCTTTCACGAACTTTACAAAAGCATTTTAGGCTATTTACTGACTGTCTAACTCGTGATACACTACTCCTCACCTCCAAGACCCTATTTCATTCTCAGAAGAACGATCGTTTTGTATTTGATGGAGCGCAAACAAAGCTTGTCACTTCAAGCACATTTGATCGCCTTGGAGATCCACCTACTCGATGTGATACAACCCGAATAAGTGAATCCCAATCCACCTCCTCAAAGCTTGACAAGGCTACACATTCAGTGAGCTTTGAGATGGAATGGAAACACTGCCATATCTACGCTCCTCTTGCAGTTTGCCAAGAATTTACCATCCTTTCTTTGCCAAATAGGCACATTAGAAATAAAGCACATGAATAGGGTCGTTTTCTTTTTGGTTTCTAGGTGGAGAAATAGCGTATGATGGATGGGGATGAGACATCTGTGCATTTCACCCGATTCATGATGAACTGTGCCATTTCGAAAGAAGATTTTCCCTTAGCATACAGAAAAATCGTTGATATGGTTGGCAGAAGTGGTCCTTTTTAGCACGCACCTTTATCGAATGACAAGTCATCCTTATGGCAGCAGTTTGGGAGCAAATCTTGTAACAAATACTAGCTCCCACACGACCATGCAATACTCATTCACAGCTGCGCATTAAGGCAAGAATGGTAAGGTGGGAGGCATTGCAGGCACTGTTGCAACACTACCACATCCACACCTGTGGCGACTGCATTTCTTGTTACACGACAACGGTGGTGATGACGGTAACGCTGTGGAAGCGGTTGAAAATTCTCTCCCACTCAGCCATTTGGCGAACCTTTAACGTTGCTAGATGAAACAGAGGCAAGAATTACACAAAGCCCAGTGCTTTGAGGTAGTTACGGCGATAGGGATTCCTTAACTTGTAGCCTCGAATAGGGAAAGAAGTGCTTTCATTCTCTGCCCTGACAGAAGTTGTTTGAATGCATGGTGCAATAACTTTGATGAGACCTTGTAGGCCTAGCAGAGATAATTAAAGTAGAGAGCCACATGCGTTTTCAGGACATGGATTGCAGTGAAGCGAATTTCCCCCAGTAGGCAATATGCAGGGTGGACTGTAAAATACTTGCGCCAGATCCTCATGTCACGTCGAATTAAAGGAAAACTGCCAAAGCATAAACTCAGAATTTCCCCCAGTAGGCAATATGCAGGGTGGACTGTAAAATACTTGCGCCAGATCCTCATGTCACGTCGGATTAAAGGAAAACTGCCAAAGCATAAACTCACCAAGCCTCATCTTAACTTGTCAGATTGCCATAGATTTGTTGCGTGAACAGCACGTCATGAAATCTGCGTAAATTTGTTGGATCAAAGCATCCAGAGAACAGCAGTGATGGACCACTAACCGGTCAGTTGTGTTCTCCACCCTTCAATGGAGCAAATCTAGTGTAGGTAGTTTGGTTTACTGATTGGCCTTTCAGAAACGAACGTCGTAGTGATGAGGCAGCGAAGGGTGGAGATGGAGACGGCTAACAACCAGCCAGGTGGACTTGATTACGGCATGCGGTGGAGAGTCACTAAGCTCTCTCTGCCTCACCTTCCCCTCTCCGACTTCTGACCTGCTCGCCCTGACAACAGTGCTTTTCTAGACTATGCCTGAGTCAGTGAGTGAGTGAGTGAGTGAGTGAGTGAGTGAGTGGCTGCATTGGTGGATCAAATTGCGGATCAGATTGGTTACCGGGGTGATGGTTTTAGCGGTTCAACTTAGTACCTCTGACTAATCTACTGATTAACTTGTTCCGATGGAATTTTGTCGAATAAATTGAATTTTCTGTCATAAAAACGAAGAATCAGGTCAAAACCTCTCCGAAACTATCTCAAGGGGTGCCTAACTTCGAAGGAAATGTTCAGCGGTTGGAGGGAAGCATACGACGATTCATTCGTTGAAGAAGGTTACGATGCAACTTTAGGCCTCTTGCGAAATGGACCACAGCAATTTAATGTGCAAAATCCATTAGGTAGTTGGAAAAACTTTCTGCGGATGTCACTGATTTATTTTATTCATGATACTTATTAAAAAGCATGGATAGAATGCTCCAGTCTGTCGTTTGTTGTATTATCCAATACCTTCCCTCGACGTTGACCAATTTTGACTTAAAATTCAAGTTTAATCTTATTGAAGGGTTGCGAACTTGTCCGACGCTATACGGACCTAGCCTAACTCGCTAGCGACGTTCTGTATGTCAGAGAAATTAGAAGCGGTAGTCATGCACACCACTTAGAATTCCACTACAGTCAGGAAAATTCTCTGTCTCGGATAATGAGGACTTACAAGTCTTTTGTACTAAGTGGAGAGTTCTAAGAATGACTTTGGGCAATGCTTAGTGTATAAGTGATGGTAGAAGGATTGATCTGCACCTGCACCACTCAGGAAGAGGTAGTAGAAGCTGTCGGGCGCATGAATTTCGTAATGCATGCCTAAACGATGATGTCGTTCACTTCTAGATTGTCTGCTGACTGGCTAACTGGTAGGTCGAGTGAGTTGCAGAGCATGTTGTCTTTTGAATTCCATCAACGAGAGATTAACACAGCAGTAATGACCACCAATGGAACCACTACTTTCTTCTCACTTCAACAATACCAGTTGGGTTGTGTCTCACCATTGCAGCTTGGTTGTGCGCAGTGAGACACGTCTTCTTACTCTCAAAAAACGTGTTTTACCAGCCTTTTTGGCTAATCGCCTACCGGAAGAGTGTTTGACAATACCTTGTTACTGTAGTTCTGCCACACCTTTTCAAAACAAACCTCATCTTTCCTTATGACTGAGCATATCATATGTGGACAGGTGTGCTTTACAAAGGCAGGATCTCCAAGCTTCTACCTCAACAAGTGGCAATCACAGACCACATAGTTAACTGCTTCAAAGTAAAAAATCCTATGGAGGGAATTTTTCCACTGAACTATCAATGCAACAAAGCCAACTTGAACGCTTCATGCATGTTGACGCATAATCAACCTCATCGGTGGAGGCGCCATACCTGCCATCATTTGTATGCTCCAACACCCACCGCAGATCCTCCTCTTGTCCCAGTCGCATGCGTACCACTGTCCAGCTTGTAAAGACTGGTTACAGGGCACTCGAAACGGCTGCACATAGCTGTCGTCCTGCATTGCTGCTCGTCCTAGATACTAAGTCAGAAGAAAGAGGCGGTTATGAGGCGCTTCAATGCATATGGCAGACAGCGTCTACTATGACACTGCAACGCAGATTCCATCACATGCATCATGAAGCGGAATGGGTAGATGGTTTGAATGGAACAGGGACTGCCAATCAGTGGGATAGTGGATGCAGTGAGTGGTTAGATGAGAGGGCAATTCATCATCCGATCAAATGTCAGCAAAGCTCATGTCAACTGTAACAAGGTCAACACGGACTACTGATTGAGCAGTTCTGGATTCAAGTCCACGTCGCCATGAGCAATGCGGCAAACTCCTTAACATCGAAAAACAACAACCAATCAAGTGCAGAGACAGTTCATTTCAAAGCAGGACTACATTCGGCTGGACGGTTTAGTGCTTTCGCATTTTCATTGTCTGTTAGATTGATTCTCTACATCCACTACAACACGCATTTGTTCTCGCTCCATGTCTTTGGATCCTACTGACACGCAAAGGCAAAATTAGTTGTTCGATGTTTCGTCAGCCACTTGGACTTAAAAGCACAAGAAGACATGTGATCGAACATAGTCTGCGTGAAAAAGGAGGGTGATAAGTGAAGAGAAAGTGGAAACAATGTTTGGTATCTCGTTCCCGCTACCCAGACACCATCGTTGGTCTCCCTACAACTTGGATTAACGTCGCTAACACTCAATCGGATGCTGTGTCTCATATTCCATGGGCAATTGAGCTGAATGCTTGACATCCTAGGTTCGCGATTCACGATGGCCATGTCTGTACAGACTGGTTTCGTGAGCTGATGCTGTTTAGAGCCAAGTAGAGACAGAATGCATTTTAGTAAGAAGAAGTGGGATTATTGTTATTATGCATGAATATTGTCAAGAACCATCCATAAAGGTTGACTAGGTAGAGGGAAAGCTCACGCATGTCTCTGGGATAGTGCACCTAGACATTTAGAACTTGACGTGACATGCCTCCACTCCGAATGTGAATTTGGTAGCATTTCCAGCTAACCTTTCCTTCTTCACAAAATTGAAGTGCTGCGAAATTGAAACCGAAACGGATGAAAGATCCGTTGGAATTACTGCTCTAGAAGGCTCGCATGGATCAGTGAATGGCGTGAGCAGGCCAGTATCTGCATCACACTTTGCAGCATTTTGCAGCATTTTGCAGCCCTGGCATTCTCCATTCCTTGTCAACTGGAGCTGGTTCCCATCTCCACACTAATCCGAAGGCTGTTTACAGTGTGTCACGGTTTGTTACTTAACCAAAAGCAAGTTGCTTTTACGGACGGTATTGTTAATTGCTTCAAAATATCTGCCTACTCGAAGATACTGTCGAGGATGACAATGAAAACATGAGAAATGATGCGTTTACATGGTTCGCAGCAGATGCTGGCCAAATTGTATTTGAACCCTTTAGAAGAGGTAGCTTAAGCTTGCACAATTTCAACAAAGCCACTAGAAGGCATGCATTACTTTTCTTTAAAGAACCAGCCATGGTCTCTTGTCCACACCTCGGTCCGCTAAACTAATAAGTTACTACTGTCAACCAACGCCACTTAACTGTGCCCACAATTCATTTGATGGAAATGGGGAACTCGAAGCTCTCGGTTCCACACTCCTTATGAAGTGCAAATAGGTGGTGAACTAACGCACAGAAATTGTAGAGCAAATTGGTCTTTTGAAAAGCTCGAGAAACAGAGGAAACACATTGACCAAAGGAACTTTTGATGGCAATACAATGCTAATGGCGACATTGCTTTCCGTTCAATTTCGTGGACCTCCAACGCTCACTTTCTTCATTAGCTCACTGAATGATGTCACTTCCATGCGGTGACATTGGGGTTCAAACAATCAGCACTGTTATCAATTTGAAGACAAGATTTCTTAGCCTGCTCAAATGGTGCTTGACATGCCCTTGACAAGTTCTGTGAGAACAAAGTACAATCTCGCGCCATGTCGGAGGATCAGCCCACTGTTTTCGATTGAGGTGGAGCATTGTTTTGCTGACCTCCCCATTGCTGAGTCAACAGTTCCAACTCTACCCACGCAGTGTGCAAATCGTAGGCGAGTTCCAGTGACACCGCTAAGAAGTACTGACATTCTATGATGCCATTTTACGAATCCCCAATGCTTTGCACATGCATTAACAAGCGGCTGTTTTGCTCCATAAGTTATAGAATTGAAGGTTTCATTCATAACAACATTGAATCTTGTCATTTTGACAATTATTGGCGTGCGTTCAGTGCGTGTTCATTAGTTGTTAAGTCTTTTCTACTTTAAAGCGTTTCCTTCATACCTATGTCAATCTTCCCATTTCTTACTTTGTGTCGAACTTCTGCACAAATTGTAGAGCCTCTCTGTGCCTCCACCGGAGAGCAAAGATACTGGACATGATAAACAGAAATACCCTACAAATATATGGATCGAAAGGAAAGCCACTTCCACACACGGCCATGTTCCCGAACGATTGCAGATGGTTGCACACAAGACGTCCTTCATCCGATATTTGGATGTGTGCTCAAAGGCAACCCGCGTCAGTAACTGTTCGTGAAACTACGCACAATCACGTGAGGTTTGAAAGCCATCGCTGTCAAGAAAATATGTTCAAATACTCTCATGACTGGTTACTTGTCATCCTCCAAACAATTCTGCAGATAGTAGCAATTACTACGTCATGACATTGGGAATCACATAAGGTAGCTAAAGTAGGACGTTGATATCGTTAGTAACCGGCTGCGTAGTCCAGACGCAGCAGGACGATTAAACCATTAGAATTGGAGGCACTTTAATCATAAGCTGAGTACAGTATCACAAGTGTTGCTGAATATACATTTGTCGCAAATTCGTACATTTTTGCACAAAGTTTTGCAGTAAAATTGACATGGCTGAGCTCCGTCTGCATCGAGTGCACCCACACAAATTCGGCACACAGTTGCACACTCCCGTACAACTTCACTGCAGGCACTAGGCATAAACCCTTGCCTTTGAGGTGTAAATGCACCCCATATTCATGTGATGCTGCTAGGTATGCAATGTTCTCAGATGTGGCTCCAACCCTGCCAACCGACTACTCTAAAATGTGAAATTTGGTTCACTAAGCTGCACACTGCAGACGCCACTAGTCAAGTCTTCTTATGAATCAGAAATGCGCCATTTCTACACAGTCGAGCATGAGGAGTGACATTAGTTGTCAGGTCCCTGTGAAAAGAGATCGTGTTGTCTGCCAACTCACACTTCAAGTTTGCAATAGTGATTGAAAGCAATGGTTTGTTTCGGACAAAAGAGGACCTCTGATTCCAAATCCTCAATAATGTAGGCGGTTGAAGGATTGTGTCCTCATGTGCAAAATGATTAAAAGTCGCTTGATACACCAAAATTAATTAACAAAACCTATGGACGATTGTGAGTGCATCAGAGTGTCTTTCAACTGGTGTGGAGTGACAAACTTTGAAGATTGGTCTTCCTCTTCAAAACAGCCCACATCATGCAGTTAAAGTTGACAGACACAGGTTCTACTCAAGTTTTGGATACCATGTGGAGCACCCGAACACCACCTGCATCTACAGCCCCATAGGCGTACAAATGGCATTTTTCAGAGGCAAAATCTGTGCCTTGCAAAGTGCTTTCCGTCGGTCGCTTCATGGAATCTGTTAGATTTACTTTACAAAGCATTGATGGACTACAATGACCACCATAAAGGGCTAAATGAAATCATCGTCTCTATTTAGCCTTTATTGGTCATCTCAACACACATCCAAGCTGTGCGTGCTCGTCAGTGTGGGAGAGTGAGAGGAATAGTAGCGTTCGACAACGACGACGACGACGACGACGACGGTGATGGTGATGACAGAGGAGTTGGCAACGCAAAACTGTTTTCCTCCATTTAATACGATTTTCAAAGCACAAATCCAACCAACGATGACATTCATAGCCAATTTCCTTGTGGGTTTTGTAGCAGGCGGTCTATTAAAATACAAATTATTTAAACGCGTCCCTTTATGCTAAGCGTGGCACAATCGCATTCATTTGTCTTCAAGGTTTGTTTGTTATAGCAAGGCACAGTGTGCCCTCATGCAGATGAGTAAATGCCACACCGATTTGTTTGTCTTGAACATCGCATTACCTCGTCCAGTAACTGCTTGTTGCAAGTCATTTTGTTCACATCAGTCGCGGACTATGTTAGTGTAATGAGTACAGCTGCATTTACCTGGCGATAAGTAGTCCAACTACGGCAAGATGCGCATTGCATTCCATCACGAACTTTGGTAGCATCTTTTTATTAATGGGGATAATTCCACCTGTTATTCAATTTCCCTACCATCGTTGTGAGTTACTCACCCCAAAGTTGAGCAAGCTACATCAGAATGCAAGTGGAAAATGGTAATCAAAGCTGCCCCATTGCCTAATTAATGACCTCGATTTACCCACACTCCATAACACAGGTCACGATTGGGTCACGAGCATGAGCACTGCTTGAATAAGGCCTAAGCACATTGGGCATCAATTCTTGCATTCAAAACGATTAATGGTCAATAGAGTTGAAATGTGCAAGTAAAGTAAAGTAAAGTAAAGTAAAGTTGAGCAAGCTACATCAGAATGCAAGTGGAAAATGGTAATCAAAGCTGCCCCATTGCCTAATTAATGACCTCGATTTACCCACACTCCATAACACAGGTCACGATGCATTCACGAGCACGAGCACTGCTTGAATAAGGCCTAAGCACATTGGGCATCAATTCTTGCATTCAAAACGATTAATGGTCAATAGAGTTGAAATGTGCAAGTAAAGTAAAGTAAAGTAAAGTGGGGCTACAAGGTGTTTGTAGCCAAGTTGTCCTATTGCTTGTAGCTTTCAGCTGCTCAAAACGATGCATTCACCAATGCAAGAGTATGAAAAACGACCCAAAGATGACTAAAGTAAAGTAAATTAAAGTAAAGTAAAGTAAAGTGGGGCTACAAGGTGTTTGTAGCCAAGTTGTCCTATTGCTTGTAGCTTTCAGCTGCTCAAAACGATGCATTCACCAATGCAAGAGTATGAAAAACGACCCAAAGATGACTAAAAAAGAAATAAGTTAATTTAGAATTATGGATGTTAGCAATGCCTTTAAGCAAGGTAACTACCGTGGAATCCACATTCACAACACAAAAGTTCACATTCAAATATGCTGCCCCAAAATCATGCAAAATCATATGAAGGAATCCTGCCGAATTTGTGAGAACTGTTAAAAGACAACTTTGAGTAGCTAGCACACTAAAGATGATTGGTGGGAACACTTGGCGACGTTGCATACACCCACACCGACACCTCTACCAAGCACACGTCATGCCCAGCGTGTAGGCAGAGTGCAAAGAATGCCTTACCGCTGAGAGCTTGTGTAGCTGAAGGTCCTGTCAAATGGGAAGATGGGAAGGGGTTAGATTTGAAAAGTGGTGTTAATTAAGGAGTTCAGAGCATTGGGATCATAAGAAAGGGATAGACGCATTTACTTACCGTAAGGGGCCGATGCTGGTTTAACACATGAAGTGGAAATTCAAGTAAGGCTTTAGGCGAAAGTCTCGAATAATAAATTTGCAGTAAAGTAGGGCATCTGTGATCTTGCACTAGAACTGAAGCATATTAAGCGACCTTGACTGAACACGAAGTAGGGCTCTGAGGGTTAACTTACACCCGGTTTTACTCTCCGTTGACGTTGGCGCATCTAGGTATGAAAAGTGTAATGCATGACTCAAAAGCATAACAATTTGATCATTTCTTCAACATGAGGTAAAACCTAGAGCAGTACTTGCAGTTCCAACCGGGGTGACCGCAGTTGTTGTTTGGGCTAAGAAAGGCATTTGAAATGCAACTTCCCACTTGACAAGCTGCCTTGGCTACGCTTATAAGGCGGTGCCACAGACTTAGATGTCCATACACTAATTACCCAAACTCAAGAATTCGCATTTGGTTTCGACAAACAGTGAGTGGTTTGCACCGGATCAGATTTGCCATTGCTGTAGAAAGATGTACAAAATCGTTCGAAGCCTATGGTCCACCGCATTCATATCAGACATCCCAAGTGAATTGTGAGACAAGCTGCCTTGGCTACGCTTATAAGGCGGTGCCACAGACTTAGATGTCCATACACTAATTACCCAAACTCAAGAATTCGCATTTGGTTTCGACAAACAGTGAGTGGTTTGCACCGGATCAGATTTGCCATTGCTGTAGAAAGATGTACAAAATCGTTCGAAGCCTATGGTCCACCGCATTCATATCAGACATCCCAAGTGAATTGTGAGTGCAATACGCAGAGATGCTTGTCCAACTTTGTGGATGCAAAAGCACCGATTTGATCATGTTATGTTGGTAAGTTATCAAAGCACAACGTGCAATAGTAACCACGATTTGGCACATGGGTTTCAGCTGTGCAAGGTGAAACAAACCGAAGCACACGGGATGAATTGTGGGACTAAACGCACACTGGAATTACCATCTTTACTGATTGACATTTTATGAGAATAGGCAAGATCCGGAGAATGAAATTTGGGCTTAACCTGACACGTAGTCGATTGTTAGTCGTGGCAAGGGTTACTGAACATTGACTTACAACTGGTTCCACTTCCTGCTGCCGTTGGCGTATCTAGGTGTGAGAAGCACAATGCATTGACATTTTATGAGAATAGGCAAGATCCGGAGAATGAAATTTGGGCTTAACCTGACACGTAGTCGATTGTTAGTCGTGGAAAGGGTTACTGAACATTGACTTACAACTAGTTCCACTTCCTGCTGCCGTTGGCGTATCTAGGTGTGAGAAGCACAATGCATGACACGGAATACTAAATGCACCAGAAAGTAGGACATCTGCGATCATACGGTGCTGCAGTGACAGAGGTAGGCATCAGAACTAAGGTATACTGAGCGACCTCAACCTGACACGCAATAGGGCTCTGAATGTAAACTCACGCCTGATTCCACTCTCCGTTGGCGTTGGTGTATCTAGGTGTGAGAAGCACAATGCATGACACGGAATACTAAATGCACCAGAAAGTAGGACATCTGCGATCATACGGTGCTGCAGTGACAGTGGTAGGCATCAGAACTAAGGTATACCACTCTCCGTTGGCGTTGGCGTTGGCGTTGGCGTTGGCATTGGCATTGGCTTATCTAAATATGATAAGTGTTATGCATGGCGCAGAATTACATCTTATTTATTTCTTGAACTTGAGCTCAACCCAGAGCAGCACTTGCTATACAAATGTGAGTAGACGCAGCTGCTGGCTAGGCTGATAAAGACATTTGAAACGCAACTTTCAACTTAACATGCCTACTTTGCTCAGCTTCTAGGCCGGTGCTATAGACCCAGATTTCTAATGGCTCCTATACAACAATTACTGGGATGTAGATTTCTCACTTGGTTTTGATAATCAGCGAGCAATTTGAATTGGGTCAGATTTGTTATTGCTGTGGAAAGGTGTTCGAATTCGACAGAAGCCTAGGACCCACCGCATTTATATCAGGCATTCCAAATGAATTGTAAGTGCAATGCGCAGAGAAGCTCTTCTGACTATGACTGCAAAAGCACCGATTTGATCATGTTATGTTGGTAAGTTATCAAAGCACAACGTGCAATAGTAACCACGATTTGGCACATGGGTTTCAGCTGTGCAAGGTGAAACAAACCGAAGCACACGGGATGAATTGCGGGACTAAACGCACACTGGAATTACCATCTTTACTGATTGACATTTTATGAGAATAGGCAAGATCCGGAGAATGAAATTTGGGCTTAACCTGACACGTAGTCGATTGTTAGTCGTGGCAAGGGTTACTGAACATTGACTTATAACTGGTTCCACTTCCTGCTGGCGTTGGCGTATCTAGGTGTGAGAAGCACAATGCATGACACGGAATACTAAATGCACCAGAAAGTAGGACATCTGCGATCATACGGTGCTGCAGTGACAGTGGTAGGCATCAGAACTAAGGTATACTGAGCGACATTAACCTGACACGCAATAGGGCTCTGAATGTAAACTCACGCCTGATTCCACTCTCCGTTGGCGTTGGTGTATCTAGGTGTGAGAAGCACAATGCATGACACGGAATACTAAATGCACCAGAAAGTAGGACATCTGCGATCATACGGTGCTGCAGTGACAGTGGTAGGCATCAGAACTAAGGTATACTGAGCGACATTAACCTGACACGCAATAGGGCTCTGAATGTAAACTCACGCCTGATTCCACTCTCCGTTGGCGTTGGTGTATCTAGGTGTGAGAAGCACAATGCATGACACGGAATACTAAATGCACCAGAAAGTAGGACATCTGCGATCATACGGTGCTGCAGTGACAGTGGTAGGCATCAGAACTAAGGTATACTGAGCGACATTAACCTGACACGCAATAGGGCTCTGAATGTAAACTCACGCCTGATTCCACTCTCCGTTGGCGTTGGTGTATCTAGGTGTGAGAAGCACAATGCATGACACGGAATACTAAATGCACCAGAAAGTAGGACATCTGCGATCATACGGTGCTGCAGTGACAGTGGTAGGCATCAGAACTAAGGTATACTGAGCGACATTAACCTGACACGCAATAGGGCTCTGAATGTAAACTCACGCCTGATTCCACTCTCCGTTGGCGTTGGTGTATCTAGGTGTGAGAAGCACAATGCATGACACGGAATACTAAATGCACCAGAAAGTAGGACATCTGCGATCATACGGTGCTGCAGTGACAGTGGTAGGCATCAGAACTAAGGTATACTGAGCGACATTAACCTGACACGCAATAGGGCTCTGAATGTAAACTCACGCCTGATTCCACTCTCCGTTGGCGTTGGTGTATCTAGGTGTGAGAAGCACAATGCATGACACGGAATACTAAATGCACCAGAAAGTAGGACATCTGCGATCATACGGTGCTGCAGTGACAGTGGTAGGCATCAGAACTAAGGTATACTGAGCGACATTAACCTGACACGCAATAGGGCTCTGAATGTAAACTCACGCCTGATTCCACTCTCCGTTGGCAACGTGATGTTTGCATAGCCTAAAACAAGAACAAGTTCAGACAAGGAGTAGCACCTTCGTATTCCCTGCAGCAATTAATTTGAGAACTAACTAGTGTTTCACCTAAATCACCATTCTCTCCAAAAGTGAATGCTCAAGCACATTATGTTCAGCGGAAGTAGATAGATGTGGCGATTTGCGTAAGGCACAAGAATTCCCTTCGACAACCTCTTCGACCCAAACTCACAGAGCTAGTTCTAAGGTTACAATCACTGACATTTTAAGCAGCCAAACTGATCGCCATTCGGTTCGTCGGTGTGTCGATGCAATAGAAGAAAGGTGTGTTAATGGTTGACGTACCTGCACCCTTCGTACAGGGCAAGCCCCAGAGAATTGTCTCATTGACCAAACAATAGCCATTTTCAATTGTCATTTCATCCCGCACCGAATCTCGAACTATTAGCGTTCTCTAAATGAAAAGATTCATGTTCAAGCAAAGAGCATTGTATCCATGTGCTGGCATTGACATTCAATAAACTACAGTGCTCAAAATTATGTTCTAGATAATGACGGCATTCCCTGGCAATCTTTAAGCAGTAGACAGATACGTGTTCTAACATGCTGGCAAGCGTACAAATTCATCGCGGTATGCATAACTCATTGTTTCTGACCGTCCCGACGGCGTCACAACGATTCGCGAGCCCCATAGTCTTGGAGAGTTTACACCTTCAAATAAAGAAGACGCATAACTCATCACATCGTGTTGGTATTAGCCTAGTGCAACGAGCACAACGCTCATAAAACTGAGGCGCGATGTCAAGAACTAAGAATAGATGTGTCTAGCCATTAAATATGATGACCTGCTGCCAGGTTTGATGTTCCTTTGCCGTGCTAATCCAAGTTCACTGCCACATCACTTGATTTCAGTGCCTCATTTATAAGTACATATGCATGTCATCCAAATGACCACTTTGAACTTGAAATTCGATCTGACTGACAACGCGACTTACCCCACCGATGATCTGGCATTTAATGTGAATTTATTTCATGTTGCACCAAGTAAACGTGGAGCATTTCTGGTGAGTGGCTCAGTGAATGTGTGCGATTGTAGAATGAATTGACATGCAAAATTGCAGGAGACAAGGAATGAAATCGTACCTGAAGCGGAGACAGCATAAACAAGGACAACGACGAATGCCAGCATGGCGTCTGCTCACGAGTAATGAATGACTGGTGCTGTGTGCATTTATACGCTTCCCAATTTCAAATTTCCCCAGCACGATTGGTTGATGTGGCAAGGTTGCAGCTTTATCGCATGTCTAGCCGCATCACATGAATATCCGGTGCACTGGCACCACAAGAGCAGCATTGTAGGCCTAGCACTAGCACAGCAGAGCCTAATGCAATAAAATATGGAATTGCGCACAGTTGCGCAAGAACATTCAACTGTGTGTCTTATTCGCGTGGGTCAGTTCAACGCAGACAATGCGAATGATCTCTGAACTGTAGCCGAGTTGGGAACACTTTTTTTATTATAGAAGCACCCACACAGAAATGAACTACATCGAGTGCGTGAAAGGCTCATGCATCTTAAAGCACATGTACAGCATTGAGGATGCCGTGACTAGTCCTGGTGATCCGATCAGCTAACAGCGTTTCGGTAATAAAGCTTATCGTTATTATTATTATTATTATTATTGGTATGCATGGATGGTGTTTTCGTGGGCTGACAAAAGGCCTGTTGATGCAGTTAGACCAAATTTATTTTTTTTTCCACTGCAGAGCCTAATGCAATAAAATATGGAATTGTAATGTGTAAACTAATATATAAGATATAAACCAATGTAATGTCAGGTTGGCCAGTCAGGGCTAAGGAAAGAGGTGTTGAATTCGGAAAAATAATGAAGGCAATGATGCATTTGATTAGGTCAAGTGACCGACACATATGCCTCTCAATCACGATCTCAAAACTGGGCCACTGGATAGGGACAAAATGAGCAAATTTACCACTGAGCTACTGTTCGCTCCCCCGAGGGCAAAGGTAATGTTGAACGAAGACAAGTTGCCGACGAATCGTGAGAGAGGAAAGGAAGCATTCAGGTCAACTTCATCTGGCATAAATAAATAACAGTGTGACAATTAGAACTGTGCTCTAGTTCACCACCAACAGGCTATTCTCCAAGTTGATGTTAGCCCTGACAAAGCGCTTAAGCGATAGAGATAGTGGAGGAGGCGAAAAGCATTCATTGTCCACGCTAACAAATGAGTCGACTAAGTGAATAGCTTTAGTCATGTTTGTAAATGCAAAGCAATCACTGAGCCTGTTCTCTCATCATGTGCCCAAACCGATACAAAATTTTAACTTGTGAAAGCCTCTTATTCTCTCTGCTCATATTTTACTTCGCTTTCCCTCTTTTCCCTTCCTACTTAGCATGACAGGTTGATTACATTCAGATGATGTGTACAAATTACCTCGATTAGGTCGCGTAAAATTGCATTCTGGCACAAAGAACGTCGTTGCAACCAATCTGGGATACTGACCGAAATCGTGGATCTCCATACTCTTCTGTGCAGTCACATTATTCAACGTGATGTTTGCATAGCCTAAAACAAGAACAAGTTCAGACAAGGAGTAGCACCTTCGTATTCCCTGCAGCAATTAATTTGAGAACTAACTAGTGTTTCACCTAAATCACCATTCTCTCCAAAAGTGAATGCTCAAGCACATTATGTTCAGCGGAAGTAGATAGATGTGGCGATTTGCGTAAGGCACAAGAATTCCCTTCGACAACCTCTTCGACCCAAACTCACAGAGCTAGTTTTAAGGTTACAATCACTGACATTTTAAGCAGCCAAACTGATCGCCATTCGGTTCGTCGGTGTGTCGATGCAATAGAAGAAAGGTGTGTTAATGGTTGACGTACCTGCACCCTTCGTACAGGGCAAGCCCCAGAGAATTGTCTCATTGACCAAACAATAGCCATATTCAATTGTCATTTCATCCCACACCGAATCTCGAACTAATAGCGTTCTCTAAATGAAAAGATTCATGTTCAAGCAAAGAGCATTGTATCCATGTGCTGGCATTGACATTCAATAAACTACAGTGCTCAAAATTATGTTCTAGATAATGACGGCATTCCCTGGCAATCTTTAAGCAGTAGACAGATACGTGTTCTAACATGCTGGCAAGCGTACAAATTCATCGCGGTATGCATAACTCATTGTTTCTGACCGTCCCGACGGCGTCACAACGATTCGCGAGCCCCATAGTCTTGGAGAGTTTACACCTTCAAATAAAGAAGACGCATAACTCATCACATCGTGTTGGTATTAGCCTAGTGCAACGAGCACAACGCTCATAAAACTGAGGCGCGATGTCAAGAACTAAGAATAGATGTGTCTAGCCATTAAATATGATGACCTGCTGCCAGGTTTGATGTTCACTGCCACATCACTCGATTTCAGTGCCTCATTTATAAGTACATATGCATGTCATCCAAATGACCACTTTGAATTTGAAATTCGATCTGACTGACAACGCGACTTACCCCACCGATGATCTGGCATTTAATGTGAATTTATTTCATGTTGCACCAAGTAAACGTGGAGCATTTCTGGTGAGTGGCTCAGTGAATGTGTGCGATTGTAGAATGAATTGACATGCAAAATTGCAGGAGACAAGGAATGAAATCGTACCTGAAGCGGAGACAGCATAAACAAGGGCAACGACGAATGCCAGCATGGCGTCTGCTCACGAGTAATGAATGACTGGTGCTGTGTGCATTTATACGCTTCCCAATTTCAAATTTCCCCAGCACGATTGGTTGATGTGGCAAGGTTGCAGCTTTATCGCATGTCTAGCCGCATCACATGAATATCCGGTGCACTGGCACCACAAGAGCAGCATTGTAGGCCTAGCACTAGCAGCACAGTTGCGCAAGAACATTCAACTGTGTGTCTTATTCGCGTGGGTCAGTTCAACGCAGACAATGCGAATGATCTCTGAACTGTAGCCGAGTTGGGAACACTTTTTTTATTATAGAAGCACCCACACAGAAATGAACTACATCGAGTGCGTGAAAGGCTCATGCATCTTAAAGCACATGTACAGCATTGAGGATGCCGTGACTAGTCCTGGTGATCCGATCAGCTAACAGCGTTTCGGTAATAAAGCTTATCGTTATTATTACTATTATTATTATTATTATTATTGGTATGCATGGATGGTGTTTTCGTGGGCTGACAAAAGGCCTGTTGATGCAGTTAGACCAAATTTATTTTTTTCCACTGCAGAGCCTAATGCAATAAAATATGGAATTGCAATAAATGTAAAAGTTGCTGGTGTATTTTAAGCACCTTCGCCATATTTATGACACCGCAATCAGTCCGAAAATGAAGTTTGTGTTTTCCAAGTTATCTTATCTCTTGACTGTATTTTTAGGACAAATCCGGTTGAAACGATTAAAACACCCCCCTGTACAATGTGACCTTAGAGGAAAGAATTAAGACATGATTCAGCTCACCTTGTGTAACCTCACTGTCATAACATATTGCATGTTAATACCCGCTGCAGTACAACGAAGATGCCGACTAGCTAATCAAGAGAAAAGTGCACCAACATCTCCTCGACAGCGATGGTTTCGGGACTGCACGTGATTGCACATAGTGCTACACACACTCACCATCACAAGTTGACATTTTAGTGCTTATCCAAGCATTAGAATGCAAATTCCTAAAACACTAACTTTACCTAACTTTACAGTCCCAATTAAGAGACATTGCAGTGAGGAGGTTTTCTGCACGACTGTCTACAATCGTTGGGATTATGGGCTTTGATGAAAGGTGATTTCATTTCGATTCATGTGTTATTAAGTTAGTGGCATTTTAATGGTCTGGTGCTGGACTCATTAAATTATGGGTGTAGCGCCCCGAGACTTCCCTTAAGGTTAAAGGAAGGCATAGATCTAGGGCAGAATATACATATACATATATTCTGGAAGTAGAGGGCTTGGGGGCTGTTGGCACGGCCCACGGGCTGGCCAACTGGCTAGTACAATATAGCCGCCCAAGTGACCGAATCCGGCAGTTCGAACAAGCAAAGTGTTGCAATGGGATCTATGGTCTCCGGTGCAGGCACAACGGGTTTTACAGTGTGTACGAAATTGCGGCTCAGAGCAAGGATTAGGAGCATTCATAGTAGCTTGAACAATACGTTCTTACTTTAACTGAAGAAACAGAATCACTTGGACTGAGAACCCTGAGTCGTGTGCAGGTTGACAAAACTGAAGATTTTTAATAAAATTTGGTCATGTAATTTATGGAGTGAATTAAACGCCCATCAATGCATAAGCAAAGCTTGGAAATGCACTAATTGTGCTTCTCGTTGATATTTTCTTGACTTAAGTGGGCCTTTAGCGACGTCACTGGAAACACCCACTGGTTTGCATAATGCGTGGGCAGAATTGGAGCATTGGATTAACCACGGGAAGGTCACCATAACAACGCTAAATGGCAGTGAAAAACAGTGGGTTAATTCTCCAACTACCTACTGTGCTGTTTTACAAATTAGCTAGATCGCCGCATTTGTCAGGACTATATGGAGACTCGGAGAAGTTACGATTCATGGTAGTGGCGTGCTTGTGGAGTTACAAGTCCTTAGTTTGTTAAAAGTCTTTTCAGGGCTGACGAAATGATTGCAGTTGTCACACTGCTCTCGGATTCCTCCCCCTCCGCCCCCTCCCCCAACTCTTGTCTCAAGTTGTGGCGAAGTGGGTTTGCATGCAATAGAGCACGCATGTCTGCTCGAGCCATAGCCGCCTAGTGAGGGATTGTGTGCTACTTCTAAAAGTAACGTCCAGTGGAGCGCATTAAAACCTGAGAGGCTTTTAATTGTAATTCAAAACACAAGTGTTGATGAATGGTTTATAGAGGTACGGAATTCAAGGTCTTGATGTTAGCAATTCCACATGGGAAGATTTAATCAAGTTTATTAGTAAGCTGTTGTCATGCAGGATTGAACATCTATTTGCCTGAAAAATTTTGAAAAATTTCCTCCCTTGCTTCACATGTTATGAAGCTTTGTACGTGCAGTTTATACACACCTGTGCAAAGCACTGAAAATTGGCGAATGGCACCAGAGAATGTCAGTACTTCTTGCTGTTACCTTCCCATCACTGGAACTCGCCTACGACTTGCACACTGCGTGGGTAGAGTTGGAGCTGTTGACTCAGCATTGAGAAGGTCAGCAAAACAATGTTCTACCTCAATCGAAAACAGTGGGCTGATTCTCCGACATGACATAAGATTGCACTTTGTTCTCGTAGAAATTGTCAAGGGCATATCAAGCGCCATTTGAGTGGCTTTGTCAAATTGCGTTGATATTGGATGAATGAATTCACCAAACATCGGTAAAACAACGAGCATGCCAAAAAATCTTGTTGTCAAAATGATAGCAGTGCTGATTGTTTGAACCCCAATGCCACCGTAACGGAGTAACAGCGGTCTGTGCGTTAATGAAGAACGTGAGCGCTGGAGGCCCACGGAATTGAGCAGAAAGCAATGTCGCCATTGGCAGTGCATTGCAATCAAAGGTTCCTTTGGTCATTGTGTTTCCTCTATTTCTAGAACTTATTAAAAGACCAATTTGCTCTACAATTTCTGTGCTTTGGTTCAAGAACCCATTTGCACCTTATAAGGTGTGTGGAAGCGATAGCTTCCAGTTCCCCATTTCCATCGAATGAATTGTGGGCATTGAAAAAGCGTATACCTAGCCAGTAACGAAAAGTTAATAAAGCTAGTTAGTTGGTCTGTTTCAGTGCCATTTGTCTGATGCTGTTCACTATGTTACGATAGTCTTTGTCCTGATGGGGTCACTTCCAACGTAGGAAGCAGAGGCCGTCAGCTCTCCAGCATTTATTTTAGCCATCATCCCTCAAATGTGGTTTGGTATTCAATTCATCGTTTCTGTGACAACGTGGGTTGAAGCGATTAGTGAAGATAGTGAGTATCCACTTCACACGTATCACTTCAGGCCAACATTCTGCATACAGTGTGGTTCAAAAGCAGAAGCTTTGACGCACCGAACAAATTCATCATTCAAGCCCGAACTAGATGTGGAAATCAAGTTAGCAATTCAGAATTGGACTTCGTTCGTCAGGGCGCAAATTCCTCCAGATGACAGTACTTACTAGAAGGGCCTCTGCTGAGCCTAGGTTCGCTTGACAATAAGGCCAAAGCAAAGGCGATTCTCGATCCACAAAAGAAAGTGTGCTAGTGAAGTCGACGAGAGACTAGAGAGTGTGTATTCCTTGCTTTCATATTTATAGTTGACAAGGCTGATCAAAACAACTCAATTGAATTATTATGTACTGTGTATTGAAGACAGGCGGGTGCGCTATTTCTTACCTCTGTTGGTCACCCTCGGTTCATAATCTCCCAGATACACCTGCACCACCACCGCAATCAGTCCGAAAATGAAGTTTGTGTTTTCCAAGTTATCTTATCTCTTGACTGTATTTTTAGGACAAATCCGGTTGAAACGATTAAAACACCCCCCTGTACAATGTGACCTTAGAGGAAAGAATTAAGACATGATTCAGCTCACCTTGTGTAACCTCACTGTCATAACATATTGCATGTTAATACCCGCTGCAGTACAACGAAGATGCCGACTAGCTAATCAAGAGAAAAGTGCACCAACATCTCCTCGACAGCGATGGTTTCGGGACTGCACGTGATTGCACATAGTGCTACACACACTCACCATCACAAGTTGACATTTTAGTGCTTATCCAAGCATTAGAATGCAAATTCCTAAAACACTAACTTTACCTAACTTTACAGTCCCAATTAAGAGACATTGCAGTGAGGAGGTTTTCTGCACGACTGTCTACAATCGTTGGGATTATGGGCTTTGATGAAAGGTGATTTCATTTCGATTCATGTGTTATTAAGTTAGTGGCATTTTAATGGTCTGGTGCTGGACTCATTAAATTATGGGTGTAGCGCCCCGAGACTTCCCTTAAGGTTAAAGGAAGGCATAGATCTAGGGCAGAATATACATATATATATATATTCTGGAAGTAGAGGGCTTGGGGGCTGTTGGCACGGCCCACGGGCTGGCCAACTGGCTAGTACAATATAGCCGCCCAAGTGACCGAATCCGGCAGTTCGAACAAGCAAAGTGTTGCAATGGGATCTATGGTCTCCGGTGCAGGCACAACGGGTTTTACAGTGTGTACGAAATTGCGGCTCAGAGCAAGGATTAGGAGCATTCATAGTAGCTTGAACAATACGTTCTTACTTTAACTGAAGAAACAGAATCACTTGGACTGAGAACCCTGAGTCGTGTGCAGGTTGACAAAACTGAAGATTTTTAATAAAATTTGGTCATGTAATTTATGGAGTGAATTAAACGCTCATCAATGCATAAGCAAAGCTTGGAAATGCACTAATGGCACCATAGAATATTTGTGCTTCTTGTTGGCATTTTCTTGACTTAAGTGTGTCCCTTAGCGATGTCACTAGAAACACCCACGGGTTTGCACAATGCGTGGGCAGAATTGGAGCATTGGATTA
>MIEF01005950.1:0-14374 GCA_001870725.1 Taenia solium | reverse complement strand
GGAATTGGCTTCAGTGTTAACATTTGCTAATCAATCATCCCTAGTACGATGCATTCATCCCGTTATGATATTGTTCAGCTAGAATGCATGCATTTATCTAGCAGTCAATTAATCCAAGTGAAAAGGTGCGGTTGCAACTGCGCCCAAACTTGCTCAATGAACTCTCACTAAAATGAATGACAGAATGGACTTTAAACTGCTTTGTCTTCCAATTCGTAGGATTATGTCAAAACGACTACTGGAAGACGAACAGCATCAACCCTTCCGCATCGCCAGACAACCACGATTCTTGACCCAAAAGACAGTTGAATTAGAATAAGCCGGTTTCAAGTGCGGTCGGTTAAGATGAGGGGAGAGTTGGGAATGGCGGCAACTGGGCGCCTGCTAGAGTACAGTCGGATTGAAATATTGAGGCGTTTGTGGTTCATTCCTAAAATAGGTTGGGCGTGAATTTTACCTAATATCCGCCTTCCACTGTTCGCATTCAAGCACTTAGTGGAACTTAGTATGCAATGGTATGCATTCGTATGGCTTGTTATCACTTGCCTGTGATTTTAGTCGGGACTTCTTTCCTCCCGATTGTCGGTGTGCATATCAGCCGCCATGAGGACAACACATCAGTAAAATGGCGGCACTCCACACAAACACAGGTTTTGCAAACGTAGTAGTGGGGATGTGTTCGCGTACTCACCTTTTCATCCCTTCTCCGACCATGAAATCTTAGCTTGATTTTGCACCACATTGGTACTCTCTAATGCGTCTGTTGAAACCAGCTCCGTGCAGCAATGCGTGCACGGTCCCAAAAGATGGACACTGGTGCCGACAATACTCACAGCTGCAGTATATCAGTGAGCAAGGAGACCACGAAGCGTAGTTTCCAGAGAGTGACTAAACCACAATGCAAATAAGACCACACGGCAAAGTGGAGTGTTGCGAGTTCCATACTAACATTATGCACTCGTTGTTGATTTGTTCATGTGCGATGAAGTGCTGTGCGTTTTTTTACATGGGAACCGAATTATTCACGGGTAGTTTGCGTAGTCTGCATGGTTGTTATTGGGGCAAAGTGGCTCTACGTGGATAGTCCTGGACGGGTATTGGTAGGGCCGCCCTGACCAATCCTTACAACGGCTAAGAATGAACAGCGTCCCGACTCTTTACGCCTTTCGATGGATGCATCCTGTGATTGCTGTGGATTAATTGTAAGATTTATTGAAAATGACGACCAAAGTCGGAGGTCGCGGTGGTACAATGCGTGGGTGGCAATTCGCCCACCTAATTAAAGATAGAGTCAATTTTCGCTTGGTATCTGCTCCTTGCTAACTTGCTTGTTAATTGACTTGAAACTAACGCATTTAATGGCTTGTCCAAATATTATGTCTTCCGCATGATCCCTGAATACGTACGGTGCGGAGCATCACTTGGGAAATCATTGCCAATAACATTAAATGCTTCTCCTTGGATTCCTGGTTTGTATGTACATAAAAAGGCCCACATGTCCGATTTATTAATCACCTCTACTCCCTTTTCCTCCTCACATCTTCCAACCTTAATGAGGTCTGCTTCTGCCTTTCTTCCTCTTCCAATATCCTCTCACATTCTACCACTACTTTTCTACAATTATTCCTACTTAGCGCTGTCGTCAAACAATCGTGTTGCAAGTAGACTGGGTAGCACACCGCTTCTCAGCACTGGGCGATCCTCGAAGACAAGCATTATTTATCCGTGGTGGTCGCATGGCCTCAAAATCCCTCAAGTCACAAAGCAGGGAACCGGTAACGCTGGCAGCACTTCGAGGTCATGTCCACGTGCTGAGGGCAAGTGTGTTCAGTAATTGTCTTTTGCTCCAACTTTAAGTGGCAAAGCTTGAATCAAGAACGGCGAGTAGTCGATGGCAGAGCATGTTGGGTGCAGAGCCAGTGTTGCACAGACGAGTGATTGAGGTTTGTGGAGATGTTGAGATTCATGTGTTTGGGCGAAGAGGGTATCCGTGAGAGCCATAAGTCAGTCGAATTGACCGTACCACGGTGCTGAACGTGTGGTAAAACGTGCTGTAGAATATACTCTGTCTACTTACCACTACTTTTCTACAATTATTCCTACTTAGCGCTGTCGTCAAACAATCGTGTTGCAAGTAGACAGGGTAGCACACCGCTTCTCAGCACTGGGCGATCCTCGAAGACAAGCATTATTTATCCGTGGTGGTCGCATGGCCTCAAAATCCCTCAAGTCACAAAGCAGGGAACCGGTAACGCTGGCAGCACTTCGAGGTCATGTCCACGTGCTGAGGGCAAGTGTGTTCAGTAATTGTCTTTTGCTCCAGCTTTAAGTGGCAATGTTTGAATCAAGAACGGCGAGTAGTCGATGGCAGAGCATGTTGGGTGCAAGGCCAGTGTTGCACAGACGAGTGATTAAGGTTTGTGGAGATGTTGAGATTCACGTGTTTGGGCGAAGAGGGCATCCGTGAGAGCCATAAGTCAGTCGAATTGACCGTACCACGGTGCTGAACGTGTGGCAAAACGTGCTGTAGAATATACTCTGTCTACTCGAGACGAGCGATTAAAGTTTGTGCACCATAAAAGATGCACACCAATACAAAATTCATCTGCTTGGCTAGGGTCTATTTCCATCCTTCGGATGCAGTCAAGCATTCCCCTCATTTCGGCTCTTTACTATTTTCTGCGGGACCTGCAAGCATTGTTATTTTAAAAGGTAGGGCTCCTTGTGCATTGCGTCGGTTGATCGTTGCAAGTTTACCGAAATGGAAGAAGCATGTTAGAGGGAGAGTAAAGGCTGACTGATGTTGAACCAGCTTATATTAGGCTTTCCTTGCTGCCACACTGCTGATAATATCAGCGTGGTTGGAAAAGCGGATGTCAGAGCTGCTTAACGAATTGCGGAGCGACCGTCACCTCAATATCGACCTGCCGTCGGAGGAGAGGACAAGCCGATCATGGCAATGGACAACGTGGATGTGGTACGTGATTGTCTTGTCGCTGTCAAAATCTGCCAATCATGCTTTGGATACTTTCCATTCATTAAGGAAGCCCATGTACTAGCTCCCATTTGAAAACTGTATGCTCTGATTTTGTGTGTTATGATTAAGAAATGGATATTTTTAACCGACCTATTACCAAACGAGTCCAGTTACCCTAATTACATTTATTCGCTTTCAAAGGCATTACTTGATTTAGGACATGCCGGTTCCTAAAGTAAGGAGTCAAATGATAACCGGAATGATGGAGACACATGGGATTTTCTGACTCGTTGACAAGCAGCGGAAAAATGCCTACGAGGGCGACGGCGTTGAAGCATTAGTGTAGCACTCACTAGTTGGGACCTTTACAACAAAGCTCTATTTCAACTAGCTTTCGCGTTTTACTTGAAGCCATGAGCAAGAAATTAACATGGATCCTGAATGCCAATGTGACACATTAACCACTTCGCCAGAAGAATTCTGCGATCACTGTATCCTATGAGCTACCCATAACTTTTGCACCTCAAAGGAGTTTATCAAGGGCACTTCCTTGCTCGATGCAGATTTGGGAGTTGGTGGATCACTCAGTTCACCCACGACATCACGTGCGGCGGCACAACAAATGGAAAGCGAGTGGTGATAAGGCGAATGCATTCAGCATGAAACCACTTCATCCCAATCCACAGCCTGATGTAGGTCAAGAATCCTGACCAATGCAATGTCTTAACTCTTCTCACAATTGATTTTGGGAAGGTTGTGCAACAAATTTTGCAGGGGCTTTGGGGCACCAGTCTCCATTCACCATCATATGCCGACTTGGTCAGGAACACCTCATTTCTTTGACCCCATTGATGGCATCGACTTGAAGTGTAGCAGTGACAAACTGGAAAATCGAAAGCGCCACACTTCTTTGTCCACCTTCGCTGCTGTTTTACATTAGCTGACTATTGCAACTGCCATTCGATGTGTAGTTTTACGATAGTCACGCCTAATCGGAGGTCGCTGCTTCTCTGGGAAGTCATAGAATGTATCAGAGTGAGTGATATGCGCACAGCGTGAATAGAAGTGGGTGTGTGAGTGCAGGATGCGCATGGCATGAGGAAATAGTGAACCACAGGGAATGTGGCGGAGGTAAATTCCTGCATCATCATCACGCGTGCAGCCAAGATGGCTGGTGAAAACAAGGAGGTTGAGACGGCAAACTCTGCATATCACGAAGTTGGGAGATACAGGAATTTAGGTCCCGTCGAAGGGGGTGTGCAGAAGGCAAGACTGGCAATGCGACGGAACTAGGTTGCACGCATGAAAACTACGCAGTTTCATTGGAAATGCGATTTCCTTATTTATGACGTGGTCTTGTCCTCTTCCTTTGTAGAATGTGTCTCGAAAACGATGGACTGATGTTCTCGGTGAAGGAAAATTTGTCATACCATACCACAGCGATTGCGCTGCTGTTACAGTAGCTTGGCGGAGAAGTGAAGCAGAAAGCGAAGTGGGAGTGAAGTGGGCTAACCCGCCTGAGTTTAACTGCTTCCACGTCGTGTGTCTCTGTGTGTAAGCCGATCAGCTGCGCGCACGCGTATCCACATATCCCCTTCCTGTGTGTAACCTAGAATAGGCATTACAAAACCAGGAGTATTTAATGCGTGCATATGCTAGTCTTGTATCGACTCGAAGCACATAGTTAAACAAGCCAATTAGCTACACCTACTACGCTGTCAATTGAACTGTGAAGATGGCATAGTGCGTTGGTCACCATGGAGGGGTGCCTTCTGCAGAACGTGTTGACCATTTTGTGTAACTAGAACAAGTTGAAAAATTGCTACAATCGTCATAGCTTCCACATAATTTTTAAGATGGAGGGGTGAGAAGCCTTCACGTGAATGCTGAAATTTGCCATTTAGTTAAACTTACACGCATACATGCATTTAAATTTTTCCTACAATTTGAGGCGGTGTTAATATTTATGTCATCAGAGTCCCATTCGATTATTCTTGTGGATATTAGGTGATTGCTCGTCCTTAACATCTTCTATTTTCATTCCCAGCATTTCTGTCACAGTTTTGGTCATATCGGAAAAGGCAATGGAGCGCATTAGACCCTACTTGTTTCCGGCTTTTTATCAACGAAATGCCCATTTGACAGCAGTTCAAACAATAATGGGAGCTGCGAAATACTTTTATCATTTATTGTTACTCGAATTTAATGCTTATTCTGGCCTGCAGTTGTGGTGTCAGTGTGAAACTGACTGCGTTCTCATTCAACCCATAATTATTAAAAGAATGGAGCAGGTCCAGACGTGCAAAGCCAACAAGAGGTCGAGTGGGTATTTGAAAGCCCACTTAAATCCGATGAGATTTTGGAAATCCATTTTGGCAAAGTATGAGTCCTATCAGGTTGGGATTTAGTCCTATGATTAGTTTGAAGGCAATTCGATTTTCCCTATCCAAACCAATTCTGAGCAGGAGGTCGCAATCGTATGAATTGAAAACTCATGCCTTCGCAAACCAGTGCGTTTTCCTTTTCAGAAACTAAGACACCCTCATAACAGAAGCATCCAGCGAACATAGGACTCGGTCCCACCTTGTGCCTACGTTGTCTCCACAACATAAAATGAAAATTAGGTAGAGTACATTTATTTTGATTAATTGCGAGACGTGGATAAAGCAATCCAGCGTCATGTGCACTCCTGTTGCCTGTATCTGCATTCCAGCTTTTGAGGTTTCATTAATCGCACTAGTTTTAGTAGCGCCATTTTAGGCATTTTTGAGGAATAATGACCAAAAGTCTGCAATTTTCCGCCCTCACTCTATCATAGCCAAGGATCCATTTCGCTTTTAGATGAGCGAATGACATCGCTATTTTTGCTATTGCTCTTCTTTTCCAAGTTTCAGGCTCATATCTAATTCATTGGTAGGTTCAAGCTTGTTATCTCGTTTGACTTGTAAGGCGCTATTCGGTTGACGACAAATTTTCTTATGACGCTATTTTTGCTATTGCTCTTCATTTCCAAGTTTCAGGCTCATAACTAATTCATGGGTAGGTTCAAGCTTGTTATCTCGTTTGACTTGTAATATCCGCAATCAGGTAATCTTTACCCATCCAACCTCACTTTCTGTTGTCAACTCTTTTCCTCTGTGATACCTTCGCCTAGAGCCCAGAAGGGCTTGCCATTCTCAAAGCAAAGGTAGTGGTAATTAGGTTTTGCACGCTTTATTTGTAATAGTTGTTCCCTGTCCAATTCCTGGGGCGAGTACTCGATGTGTTCCATTCCTTCGCATCATGACCCCTGCGTTTTACACTCCTACTTACGAATTGGTTTTGGGAGAGAATGCTCATAGCCAAGGATCCATTTCGCTTTTAGATGAGCGAATGACATCGCTATTTTTGCTATTGCTCTTCTTTTCCAAGTTTCAGGCTCATATCTAATTCATTGGTAGGTTCAAGCTTGTTATCTCGTTTGACTTGTAATATCCGCAATCAGGTAATCTTTACCCATCCAACCTCACTTTCTGTTGTCAACTCTTTTCCTCTGTGATACCTTCGCCTGGAGCCTAGAAGGGCTTGCCATTCTTAAAGCAAAGGTAGTGGTAATTAGGTTTTGCACACTTTATTTTTAATAGTTGTTCCCCGTCCAATTTCTGGGGCGAGTACTCGATGTGTTCCCCTGCGTTTTACACTCCTACTTACGAATTGGTTTTGGGAGAGAATGCTCTCTTAGACCATTGGCAAATTAGGCACGTGCACTACTTCTACAACCTATGCATCTGCCCCACGGTCGTCAGAGTTCAACTTCATGTGGAGCATTAAGACGAGTGGTTGTGGTCTACATCTCATTAGTGCAAACCGACTGGAATCCAGCTGAAGACGACCAGGTCGCAGCAGGTGTGTAGCGTGGCGTAAAGAGGGGACAGTTCTAGACATATCGCATGGCTTCGGTTTTTAAAACATTACGATTGTAATGTCCTTTTGGTCAGGCACTGTGGCGGAGAGGATGCTTTAAAATAGTTGGAGGGCCGTTTCGGTCTCTAGGTTTTGCACGCTTTATTTGTAATAGTTGTTCCCTGTCCAATTCCTGGGGCGAGTACTCGATGTGTTCCATTCCTTCGCATCATGACCCCTGCGTTTTACACTCCTACTTACGAATTGGTTTTGGGAGAGAATGCTCTCTTAGACCATTGGCAAATTAGGCACGTGCACTACTTCTACAACCTATGCATCTGCCCCACGGTCGTCAGAGTTCAACTTCATGTGGAGCATTAAGACGAGTGGTTGTGGTCTACATCTCATTAGTGCAAACCGACTGGAATCCAGCTGAAGACGACCAGGTCGCAGCAGGTGTGTAGCGTGGCGTAAAGAGGGGACAGTTCTAGACATATCGCATGGCTTCGGTTTTTAAAACATTACGATTGTAATGTCCTTTTGGTCAGGCACTGTGGCGGAGAGGATGCTGGAGAGGGTGCTTTAAATAGTTGGAGGGCTGTTTCGGTCTAATTGAGCTGAATGAGCTCTTTGGATGGTGCCTTTGGGCAGCACTTCAATGTGGAAGCGCACCAAACTCTGCAAATCCTAAATTTTGCCGTTCCTGATGCCTACGTCCATCTTTGAGCTGAGGTGGTGCCTCGACAGTGTTTTATGTTCCTGTAAACTTTCCTTCATTAGCAAATTTAAAATTGTCGCTCCTCTGTTTGTGTCACTCCACAAACAAGGGAACGTGGGGACTGAACCGGCTTGAGCAGGTGATGATAAAACTGCTTGTTGATGGACGTGGACGAGTTGTATGAGATGAGGTGGTCCACTGTTACGTTTTGTGGAAGGTATGATCACCTGTGGCGTGGGTGTTTGAGCATTCCTTTAGAAAAAGCAGAGGACTCACTTATTCCTGCTCAGAGAACCGTCTTGTGGAGCCAACCAAAGGTGCCTCATGATTCTGCAGGCTGAATAGTTGGTCTGTGAGGATTGGAAGCGAACAGGGTTGCGTAGTTCACTCCGAGCCCATTCTAACATCTTTAATCCTTGAGTCAAGTGACTGCACCATGCGTACACCGGATACTGTTACCAGCGATGAAGCTCTGGAAAAAGAAGTGAGCGAATTCTTCACAGTTGTACCAAATCAGCAAAAAAGAAGACACGGAAGTGCCACTCAGTGCGAACTATTTGTCACCAACTTGATGGGAGGGCAAGTTCGACGTCATCTGACAACACTGATGTCCACGATGGAATCGGATCATCGGACACTGAATGGCTTGTTTGGAAGCAAGGCGAAGGATAGCCTGTTTGGCTGCATGATGGTGCAAGAAGTCGTGAGGGGACAATTTCACAGAGCAGTGCATTAATGGGAGAATGCACGGCACTGTAGCTTCCCCAACCTGCGCACCAGTCGCTGCAGAAATGGGTGGTGGCACAGTGCAGTTGATGCAACACGTCTCTGTATACGAGAGATCTTTACATCCTCTGAACAAACCACAGTTCATCTAGCAAGGCCAATAGGCAGATACAACTTTCAGAGCAAAAGATTCTGTCTTGCTACGCTGGAGTTCTGTTGAATCTGCGTTACACTACTGGCTTACAAAGGTCTCGTTTTACAGCGGTTGCACTCCTGCCTAAAATCCAAGGCCTCCAACTTACTTAAGAGACAAAGTAGCATTGTGGTATTGAATTTCTTTGGAGGCGGTTAAATTAACGCCTTTAGTCATGTCCAGAGGTTTTCCTTTGTGTTGAAAAAGGCATTTTGACAGCAACTGGCAAGTTTTGAGGCAAAAAACATGGGTTTATTTCTGAAAAGGGTAAATGCTCTAGTGTATTACTTCATGGTACCCTATTACCTGTGTCTCACCAGTGTGTACGAGAAGAAGGGGCGGGTAGAGGAGGATCAGTTAATGGAATATGGCGTCACCTTAGCGAAATAGGACTCCCTGCAGCTTTAACACATGTGCTCCTGCTAGTCTATCAGAAACGACGTGAAGGACGCTGACAGGTTCTATAGGTTGAACAATTTTCAGTGGTAACTGGTGTCGTTTTTAAATGTGGTGATTCGCCAAACCTGGGAAGTTGTCGATCTTCGTCTGTTGGTCATGTGCTCACTCGCTGTACACGATATTTGAAGACTGGCATCTCTTCTGACGAATGCATGTCCTAGAAGGCTAATGAGTGTTTGCAGACAACTGCATTTCCTTGGACTCAAGAGCAATCCTGTGTATCACGGTCAGTCCAGCACCAATTCCAGGTTGGCGTTATGCTCTCAGATGTCTATATCTAGGACATGAAAGTCATCGAAATGGGTCATACATTTCTTTGGAGACAAACCTACTTACGCTGGCTGCATGAGGCGTTGGAAGGTGGCTGCCAAGTCAAAGCGTCCAAATAGCTTCCATCCGTTTGCCTCCACCGATTCCACGTGGGACTATTTCAACTAAATTGACAAACCTGGCGATTCGCTAATGAGGAGTAGAGAAGAAGCGTTCGTCTTACTTACGACATTCACAGATTCCTATAGTTCACACACAACCACGTGCTGCGGTTCGCCTCCTTTGCTTGTATGATCGCAGAGGTTTACGGTGACTTTGGCCCTGGGTCACCTCCTCCTCCGGACAGTTGACTTCTGGCGAAGAGACTGGCATGCATCTGAGTGGTTAACATATGAGTCTGACTTCACCGGTACCTACCTGATGTTTCACAAAAATTGCTTGACCCAGTTAAGCGCCTTGCTATAGCAACATGTTCGCGTAATGGCTTAGCGACTCACCATGTATTTTTCTCTTTTAGTGGGTAATATCCAAGTTGCTTATAAGTATGACTGCTGCCTCATAGAGTGTACTACGAGTGCTCCCCGGCCTACTGGGTGGATCGGATGCTTTTTGCAAAAGTTGGAACGAATTGGGCGTTGTGTAGAACATCAGCACCAGATATTATGTCACAAGCCAGCTTTGGACACTGCCCAGCTTTCTGCACAACACAGACTTCCGACGATGTGTAGTTATGCCTCTTCAACTTTTCAACTTTCAGAAGGCATTTGCCTGAGTTGACCTACGGTAATGTAAATTACGAAGGCACCCCGGTCCGCTCCTTCTGACCAACCTCAATTGCGACCTGATGCGGTAGGGATAGAGGTAAAAAGACTGCGTCAGTGTGAGGTAAAGCACGAGAAGGGAGTAGAAACAGTGTAGTTACGCCACGATTTTTAGCAACAGCAACGACTAAAGCATGAGCTCCACTTGGGTAGCCTGAATATACGAGGGGAGGATTTCACTTTAGCTACCCATGAGACTGGCCGAATCGGACCGATACTTTGGCCAGGTAAAAATGCCAAAGTGGTAATGATGTAGATCAGGAGGAAGTCTGCTGTTCCGCCCACCGTCTGCTCTCAACTCATCAGCACTTGAAGCTGCGATGCTTTAAGAGCACTAAGTAAATGCATGTCACTCATTCATCGTTCTATGGTAACGATACAACAAATTCTCCCAATCGTGCGATTCCGATCACTGTACTGGCTTCAATAAACATTGGGCCCCCTCTCTATTTACAATCGACATATTTACCCGACTTAGATAAGTAGGAGGGCAAGAACTGGTGCTAGATTGGTGGCAAGACGGAGTTATTCAGTGCGGTGGTGCAGAATGCAAACACGTGGATGCACACATCAGTCGAGGCGGATTTGAACATGCCTGCTTATGAGAAAAGTGCACGACCTAATTTACATTGACGGCGTTCCCACTTCCGCCAGCGCATCCCCGCAGGTGGGGTGTGACACTTGATGCAGGTGCACAAACAGAAATGTCAACGCATCAAGTGAACGGAATCAACTCTATTTTAGCTGCCACCCTCTGGAGTCATGCAAATTAAGACTGTTTTTGGAAGTGGATGCCAATTCGTCCCATCTTGAAAGCACATTTCAAGCTTCACAATCACGCCCGACCAGTTGATTGAGTTCCCTTCCCCTATTCAACTATGCCACAACTCATTCCTTCCATCCTGAGCAGATAATTTGCCTTTTTATTTTACTTTTCCCTTTTTGTTCCCATGCGCTCAGCCTCAAATTAAATGCAGCCGCCCTCTCCGCTACCGCATTACCAAGCAAGATGAATAGCTGGAGCAACCCATGCTTCTCTGCAGCATCGAGCACCACGGATGCAGAGCTATTTTCTGCTATCTCTCTCCTATAACCTCACAATTGTGAATTTGTCTCCCCACTACCTCAAGACTGACTATGTTACTCTTGTACACTCAAAGCTGAATGTTTGGAACTGAAGGCAAGCAAATGGAAGCAGGTTGCAGCAGATGTGATAATGGTTGACTATTTAGCACAAGGCCACATAGTTACAAGCCCTACACGCTGTGAGCTGGGTCGCTCGTCTGATGTTCCGGTGGTGGACAAGGTAATTGCAGCTGCAGTGCTGGACGGTGACGAATGGAAGGAAGACAACTATTTGCGAAGTGACGGCCAACTCGATGCGCAACAAAGAGCCGCAAGACACCCAACGGTATTGTAAGGCCCTCAACTTCCGTACCTTGGAGATTGTTTTAATTATCACTGAGGCTCTTAAAGTTGACCACGACAAGTGATTCACAATCATCCTCAAGAACACTGTGTGGGACAAAATTTGCGATTAATCAAGTTCCTTTCTTACTTTCAAACTTAATTCCAAGCGGAAAGCATGGCATTCCTTGTTGACGTTTGCTTGTGCAAGTGCGCATCACGTCAGCAGACTCACGTGCTTCTCAAACAGCCAATACACCAGGACATTGGCTAAGATTGGTGAGGGAATGCATTTTGTTGAGGTGTGGGCTGGGCTGGAGCATGTGGTGAGTCCGATGATTTTATAGATCTGGTGTATGACAAGGTGGATGGGCAGGTGGATGGACAGTTCAATAAGTGAAACGATTGTTGAATGAGGAACTCACTTTCTAAGCAAATTATGCAACTTGGAATGGCCGATTCGTCTTTCGTTGTCGGAATTGTTACTATTGTTCTACTCTAATTAAAGGGAAAGAGAAAATCTTAATGTGAAAGAGAATTTTGCACAGAGGATAATTAAGGTGATAAGAAGCCAAAGGACATGACAATTTTACTGATGGAATGACATATTTTGAAATATTTACAGCAGGGAAGTAAATTCGCTTTCAAGTTGCAGCCCTTTAGGCTTTTTTGGATTGCCGAAGACCTGGATTCATTGCTACTCTTTTCGAATTGGTTAGTTCATGTTTATACATGTTACCCTAGTAATTCAGTGGGGAGGTCGAAACGCAAAAACCGCTGACGGGCTTTAACTACGGGTTAACAATCACCTCACGCACTGTATCCAATGATAAGCTAGCTGCTCTACATCTCCTGTCCTTCCCTCTCTCGCACACCCACCTCCTGTCGCCTACTCCGGTGAGTTCAGCATGTATGCAAGGGTGCACTAAGTGGAACTACCAATTTCACCCATAAATCATTTTGACTATAGCCACGGCATAAGTTGGCTACCCATCTCGCCCTGCACAAAACAACTCGGGTGCTGTTGACTCGACCACCTTATGCACAGTAGAACTATCTATGATCTACGCACATTCATCACTGTCACAGATAAAAGCACACCTCTTAACCCATCAACCGGGTTTGGATCCATTCATTGAATAGTTGGTGTTGAGTATGCCTCAACTCCAGTCGCATCGCATGACATGGGATAAGATAACTTTCTTGATTTTATTAATCATTTGCATCCACATTGTTAGGACACCACCGTGATTGGATCGTGATTGGCAGTGAAAATTACCTCATTGTACCATCTCTCGTGTTTCATAAACAGTTAAGGTCATTCTTCCGCCCACTTTGCCACAGACCAGGTAAACCAAAAAGACAACTGGCGGTAGTGTGAGTGGAGGACAGACAAAAGGCACGAGGCGGTTGACTTGTTCTCTAGTACTAGTCTCCTGAGTGTGACTGTGCCCTCCGGAATACAAGTTTGGGCAGTTAAATGGGATGCACTTAACCTTTTGGTGATAGGCTCCTCCCCAGTAACAATCGCGAGACGAAATCCAAGGACTTCGCAAAACGCCAACTAAGTGATATCAGTCACATCGCTGCAATGTTTGCAGCTACGATATTGAGCGTTTAGTTCGTGTCGTTCATCAGCAGTTAACAGGGACAGTGTTGAAACGTGACTTTGAGAAGGCCTGTTTGTTAGTTGTGGCCCGTAAAACAAACCACACGATAAGCCTGGCCTCGAAAATAATAGAGACCAGGAGGAGAGAGGTGTTCAGGTCGGGTCCTCGTTACGTTTGTCTAGTTTATGCGTTCCTTAGGCGCAGAGGGAATCTTGAGGTGTTTGGGTACACCTCACAGACAGCGCATCAGAAGAGCCACCCATCTGGGTTCTGCGACTATGTTTTGAGTTTACCCAGGACTAGTAGTCTAAAATGCAGCCTTGGCGACCAGCAGTCGAGAAGTCTAGCATGACACTGAGTAGTAGGTTATAATGTCAATGGAAACTGAGTGACCGCCGGTATATTACTGCGGTCCTTTTCGTACGCCTGCTCGTACGCTTCCTCAAAAACCGATAGCAAATAGGTTGGGGTTGCAAACAGAACCTTAAGTAGTCCGTGTATTCCGGCTTGCTCTTTCCAACTCTGTTTTATTCTGTTTGAATAACGATTGTTAATCTGCAATGTGTTATTTCTCTACAATCTTTTCCTTACATTCTTGGAGAAAGGGTAGCAAGTATGGGCAGGTAAATGTGTTGTTAGGCATTTTTGCAATAGCCTGATTTGACAAAGTAGACGCCTAACTTCCCTTTGTTTGGGACTCGATTCACCTTGGTGTTGGATTGTGGTTGCTAAATTTTGCTGCTTTGTGCGGTGTTTATCGAAGTACTAGTGAGAGGGCAATGCAATTTAATGACAGTTAAGGCAAAGATGGAGTTCTCTGCCACTATCATTTTCGAATTGGGAGGTCAGATTAAGATGGTTAGAGTGGGGGCAAGGCATAGGACAGAGGGATTAGTGATCAGGGTTGGTAATATCTGCGACCTGGATAGCCTGTGCCAAGGATAGCTGGCCTTGTCTCAACTGCTAGTTGATAGGTGCTATACCATCGATGCACAAAATTGCGTGCTCAAGGGTCTATCGTGTCTGCTTGACGTGGTTGTCTACCATCTCCTCACTCGATTCCTTTTCGACATTGCCATGTAACCCGAATTCCCAAAGGGGAAGCGTAGGGCCTGCCAGCGTATGGCTGGTTTCGTATGAGGTCGACGCTTCTTCAATGTCCCCTAATTCAGCCTAGCATAGGGATGAGGCACTGCAACTCTGCGATTGCGACTCCCATAACCTTTGAATGGTAAGTTAGCAATCTTTATTTACTGCCGCTTTCACCGCATTTTGCCATCTGTCAGGATCCTTTGTTCCGCGCCTGAATAG
>MIEF01005947.1:0-21062 GCA_001870725.1 Taenia solium | reverse complement strand
ATTCCTTATCGTAAAGCCATTGATGCTTGACGCATCTATTTCAATTTTCCCTAAAGATAGAAAAATTCAGCAAATCTACTGAATCTCACCTTTAAATGTGATTATGACATTTACCTACAGCGGCATTACCAGCTATTGATTTTGTTCTCTTTTTTGTAGGCTCTAGATACCCTTCGAAACATCGGCCCCGTGACATCCATCACAGCCGGCGAAGTGCCTTGCTTAGCCACCGGGCAAACCGACCCTACGGACGAATCGCTGACTCAAGCCCAGGCAGAACTCGCGCACACCGAACTCATCGCCTGTGTAACTCGAAAGTCGAGCGTGGGGTCGGCAATCTTTCAGTTGCATC
Organism: Taenia solium; assembly: GCA_001870725.1. Lineage (NCBI taxonomy): Eukaryota > Metazoa > Platyhelminthes > Cestoda > Cyclophyllidea > Taeniidae > Taenia > Taenia solium. The sequence continues at coordinate 20,710 of MIEF01005947.1, read as the reverse complement.
GTAGCGTACGTGCACGAGGTCTCACTGCCTTTGAGCTGCCCGAGTACAGCAGCCTCTGGTCTCTTTATGGTCCACCCATCGGAACTTTCACTGAACAAAAGAAAGCCGAGAGCGATGAACTACAAGACAAAGAAAGTACAACTTCATTGAGGGGAGATGAGGATAAAGAGAATAATGGTATGAAGATTCACCCTTATTGCACTGGCGGTCGAAAACCTGACGACTTGGATTTGCTTAATAAGTTATGTAAATCTGTTTTTTTTCCTGTTATTGAAGCCTTTTTTTCGGTTCCTAGACCAAAATGACAAGACAGAAGTGTTGGACGATAGCACGGCACCCCAGTCTATCGAAAGTGAGCCGTTACCGTCTGATGCTGACGATGTGCAGTCCACTACCACATGTTCAGTTCACAGCTATCTTCTTTTAACAAGAGAAGATTCCTCAATGGTATGTCTCGACCCTCGCTTTTTATCACCTCTTATAGACAATGGCGTTTCAGAGGTCTTTTTTCTGGCTTTTGTTTTTTTGTACTCATTTATTTTTTTAAACGCCATCCTCCATTCTTTATCGCATTTGTTACACTGCTCATTACCAAATGAATCATGCCGTAAAGTGGTTTCTATTTTTATCCTATATGGGGTTTATAAATTTCCCATAACTGCTGAATCGTAGATTCTTGAGGTGGGCAAAGAGATTGTGGAACTGGAGGTGAGTGGCTTCAAAACAACGGAAACCACTGTGATCGCTGCAAACTTGGGATTTAAAACCATGTGCACAGAGCAAGAACGGAGTGTAGAATCAGCTAAGGTAGATGGTGAAAAGGAACTGGAGGTTGGCGTGGATTATCCTTATATCATACAGGTAAGCTCCAATGTATTACTGCATTATTTGAACGATGAGTGGGGACGTTTGAAGCGTTACTTATCCGTTCCACTGAGTAATCCAGCGCCACTTTGCTGTCGTAGCATTGTAATACAAACTTCAACTCTCCTTTTCATTCCTAGACTGTTTCACGACAAGGAAGTTTGTTTTTGAACACATGCTGACAGAAATAAGCATCGCCTTGTACACTGTGCGTTAGAGTTCTGATAGGGTCCTGTTTTTGTCATTGTAAATTCTAGGCTTTGACTTTATCTTTACTTCAGGGCAACAATTTTTATGTAAAACTTTAAAAGCTGCTGGCATGCTAGACAAAGTAGTTACAGGACGTCGGACACGGCCATTCACTCGTTATTTCTACTCTTTCTGTGACTGAAACACACTATGCGGAGACTAGGAATGTTCTTCATACTTGGTCTTCTAGTATTTGCGGGTTATGTTAGAAACGCATTAACTGAAAATGTATCCAAAAGCCTTTTACGCTGATTTGTCGGGAAGCGTTGCATTCTTTGAAATTCTTCAGTCAGTGAATGTAGGATTCGTCTTAAACTGTTTCATATTTTTCACGCTGGTTACACCAATGGTTTATTTACCAGGTCTGTCCAACTTCTTTCCGTCTACTGAATGGACCCCACTTGGTTGAGGAGCTGCACCTGACCAATGACTCACGAATCATTCTTGCCAGTGTCGCGGACCCTTACGTTCTTGTGAGCACCGAGGATGATAATCTCATCTTAGTTGTCCTCCAAGGTCACTCCGTGAATGACTGCGATCGACGCAAGCAAGCCACAGACAAGGCGGTAGATCAGAGACATCGCTCGCTTGTTGATTCTGAGCTCAATGACCTCAAAACCACCTCTGAGGGCCTCCCATCACCTCGACACTTGGAGCTTAGTTGGCCCAAGGTTACTCAGGTATAGTTGCTCACTTTTACCACCATCTTATCTTTGGAGGTGTGCAGGTCGAACCAGGATTTTCGCATTTGGGAAAAAAAAGAATGCAAGGATTGGAATCTGTGTACTTTTTTCAACAGCAATGTCCCGCTACAGTAGCACATGTATTCAAGCACTTAATTTGTACCTGGAAGGCTTCGGTCTAGGAAGGGTCGTCGGTAGGGCTAATCAATCATGAGCCATCTTGCCTTACCTTGTCGTCGGTGATGCAATACTGATCTCTGAGGTTTGCTAGATGAATGTGCCCACTGCTGCCATATACTGATTTGTCCATTAGGGTCAACTGTCTAAGGGATGGTGGAAGTGTTGTTGCGCCGTGGTACGACGCTTCCCTTGAGGGTTGGTGTGCGGTGGTACTTTGAAAAAAAGTGCGTGGAAATAAGATACTAGTGACACGATAAATTTCAAGTCTTTGCTTTGTGCTTTAATTATCTAGATTGCTCCACCAATTTGTTTTTGTCTGTATCACGATGAGATGGGTCGGCTGACGCAATGGCTCTGTCGGAATGTTGGTCCCAATTTGCTGTCGAATGCACCCAAAGGCGCCACAGAGGAAGCTAAGGCAACCAATATCAACGAGTAGGTCTTTTGTCTGACTCCTACGATATCCTAATGCCGACGTCATTTTTTGAGGATGAGTTGTAATTCTAATGCATTAATCTTTCATCTACACATCTTCCTTGCACCCTCTTGTGTACAGCCCCACCACTAACAGAAGTTCTCTCGATGAAGAGGATATGCTTTTATATGGAGAAGTATTAGACATTTGTAAGAGGGAAGGACACGTCGATCAGGTGCGTGCGGATAGGGCGAACTCACAGCCTTCCTCGGATTTCATCATGGAGTAAGTATTTTAAGACATGCATTCCCGCCTTCTCTTGGTACAGTTTTTTGTTCTCGATGCGTCAATTTTTGCATTCCGCACTTTTCGGCTGGTTTTGAAAAGCATTTTTTTTCTGAAATTCAGGGAATCTGAGTTTAGAGAAACAACCTCCAAGTACTTCGCATTTATCGTTTTTTCAAATGGAGTCCTTGAGGTTAGTTTCACTGTACTCGCTTTTATCTATCACAGCAAATGGTTAAGTGCTAGACACACTTATTATTTCAGATCTATAGCATACCCCGGTTTACGTGCCTGTTTGAGATGCGGCAATTCAATGAACTTCCCAATCTTCTGGTGGATTCACTAGGCATGCCTGAAGTGGAGAAGGCGAAGCAAGCTAGGTTCGTTTTGCAGTTAGTCTAAAATTATCCATGCAAAACTATCTTCATGTCATAACACTTTGAACAGCAGGCGATCTTGCACGTTTATCGTGGTTGTATATTTAGTCTGTCCGTGGAAAGTGAGGATCTACCTCCGCCTATTCGCGAGATCGCTGTTTTCCCATTGGACCGTGAGCAAGGACGTCCAGTTTTGTTTGTAGGTTTGATCCTTTACAACTTCCTATGCTCTTTTTTTCGCTTTTCATTGGTTTGCTTTACCTTCCACAATTCAAAAGGGGCTTGGTCCTTTTAAACTCGCGGGCTTTGACTTTTTCATTTACGTGTTAACGAGTCAAAATCCTCTCTACGCTTATACAACAATTGGAGAGCATTGCTTTATAGGTTGGATGGTTTTTTGCTTTTGGAGTAGGTGCGAACCGATCGTGAGGTAATTTGTTACGAGGCTCTGTGCGCACTTCCCGGAGAGGCTGTTCCTTTGACTCCGGTGCCTCCTAACCAAGACTCGACCGACCCTGCGCGTTCTCGTTGCTTGCTCCGTTGGATACGTTTGCCTGTGTCGTGCCCTTTGATGGCTCCCAGCAGGCTTCGATCAGATCCCCGGGTTGCAGACATTCAGGTGTCCATCTTGAGTCTGCTTCAAAACACGTCCCTCACGTAGTATTCAGTTTTTACGTCGAAATTTTCTCAGTCTTTCTTATAAGTGACTTGGCAATTGCTATTAGGCATAAAGAATCTTGTCTTACTTCAGCAACTAACTACTTTTTTATTGGAAAAACCCATTGTTTTTCCTTTTCGGCTAATAATCTTAGGCGAAACTGATCAGCAAGTCCAATGTCTTGCACCCCTTTGAGGCTATCGGTGGCCACAGGGGCATCTTCGTTTGTGGCAGCCATCCTGTTTGGATGTTTTGCAACCGCCTTGGTCACATCTACGTGTTTCCACACACTATTGATGGCATCATCACGAGTTTTGCGCCCCTCAATATCGCTTCCTGCCCCGACGGATTTGTCTACTTCACTCATACGGTAGGAAGTGTAGCTTGTTCTTCATAGGGACATTTTGGTCTTTGAACTTATTGTGAACCGGTGATTGTATTTAGGGATGCCTGTATTGTCTACATGTGCTTTTGAATAGCAGAAGTTGTTTGGTAGGAAACGAAAATGCACCGTTTAGTTTTGCTTTCAGCTTTGAATGCGGATGACTTCGTGTCTAGAGGTTTCATGGTGTCATACAGAACGGGCTGGGAGGCTACTGGCTTGGCTTGAAGGCCAGACTGCCCAGCGGAAATGTAGTGATGGAGCCCAGAATGTCCGTTTTATGTTGGCTAGACCTAAGTCAAACCCAGTGGTTACTGCAGTGTTTACTTTGCATAAACCTCAAGCTGTAGTACAAAGGAAAGTACGGGGCCTTAGTCTGACCTTTGCCACTGATTCAAGCACCTAAGAAGACATTTTACAAGCTCTGTGCTTCGCTTAGGCACGTATGGCGAAATTCCCTTATTTTGATGCCACTTAGAACGAAATGAAGTTGGCTACTCTGCCTCCAGGCTATTCATATGAACATGGGCTTGGCATCGGTACGATTCCTGTCGACGGGTGCCCACATTTTGTTCAGTATCATCTTGAAAGCAAGGTATTCAAATTTTATTTCGATGCGCTCACCTTTCATTCTTGAATTGGATCTGTATGCCCGTTTCATTACCTCGGTGTACTATTGCAGAAAGTAGGATTCATGTTCTCTGCATTTAGTGATTAATGCATGTGTCCTCAAATTTTCTAGTACGTCTTCTGTATTTTAGACATACGTGGTCATTTCTAGCACAGAGACTGAATGTCGCACCATAGTGCGTTTGAATGCGGAAGGCAATAAGGAGGAGGAGTTGGTGGACCGTCCAGACACGTGCATCTTCCCCAAAATCGATGTCTTCAAATTGCAGGCTCTCGCCTCACTTCCAACTTCCAATTTACGAAGTGCTCCGCGGTTTGAAGTCGTACCAAATTCCACGTAAGGCCTATGTAACCTTTGACCAATTCATTGAGTGCCACTAATGTATTGTTCATTTTAGGATTGAGTTTGAGGCATTCGAATCGGTATCATGTCTTGTTACTGTGCAATTATCATCTGATTTGACTTTCGATGAGACAAAGAACTACCTTGCGCTCGGAGCTAATTTATCCTATGGAGAGGAGATTCCTGTCCGTGGACGCATTATTTTGATGGACATTATCGAGGTGGTGCCCGAGCCGGGTCAGCCTCTCACCCGACACAAAGTGAAGACGGTCTATGATGGAGACCAGAAGGGTCCTGTCACTGCCTTGGCTAGTTGTCAAGGCTACCTCGTTAGTGCGGTTGGGCAAAAGGTAGGTCTTAAGATATATTCATTCAATGGACACAGTTTGTTAGGTGTAAATAGGAAAACGTTTGGATCACTACTAGTCTCGATCGCTGTTTTAGATTGAATTCCTAAACAGCTCTACTCACTGCTTAGACGATCTTTATCCACATTGACTTTAACTTCACCAAAGCCCCTAACGTCTCTACAATAAGTTAAGAGCTTAGTAACTCAAGAGGCTTAAAGTGAGAGATCTTCCAATCATTCACATCAGAACCTTGGCATCTTGAGTATCGACTGCTTAATTGATCCCAGCATATCGGAAGATGAGGAGGCAGGCTTTTCTGGACGTCTCTGATGATATCCAATCATCGGCACTGTTTTCCATTGTTTCACTTAGTGAGAGCACTTCTAGCAAAGTTCAGGTTGTTTTGTTTGAGTTGATGGAGCCAATAACGCGGTCTAAAAATTACCATTTTCGGTCCACAAGTTGAAAATTCTATGTTAGGATTAAAAGTATTGTTTGACGATTGAAGACCTTATTGCTTACTTCTTCATTAACAGATGCTAATTTTATCATTTGCCTTGTTTATCCTATCTGGTTTATTTTTCCTCCCCATTGATAGATTTACATCTGGGCGCTGAAAGGCGGTGACTTAGAGGGCGTCGCCTTTGTTGATACCGATCTCTACATTCACACTCTACTTTGTGTGAACAATCTTATTTTGGCTGCAGATGTACTCAAATCAATTCAATTACTCCGTTTCCAGTCAAATATGCGAGTACTCTCCCTCGTCTCACGAGATACCGCCTTTCGTGAGGTGTTCACCGCCAACTTCTTTGTTGATGGGGTCAAATTGGGCTTCCTTGGTGAGTTTTGTCCGAAACTGGATGATCTGTATTTCTTCAACGGGTGTGAATGTATCTACTGGAGGCGTTTAAATCAAACGCAGAAGTAAATTTATGAATGGTAGCTGCATTTCTTATGCTACATTCATGCACATATCGCAGCGCTTAATCAGCATCTAGAAAACTTCGGCATGGGGAGTTTTGTCGACGCTACCGAGCCATGTTGGGAGGATCCAAAGTAGAGAGATCTGCCCTGATACCTAGCGTGTGGTAACCCATCGAAGTTGTTGCTTTTTGTAAAGGATTGTGCTAATCTTTCGCACAGAGGGATTTCCCAGCGAAATTTCATGGTCGGTTATGCTTTGGTTAGTCAGAATCAAGTGTTTCACGTAATGACTACTCGCGGCAACGACTTGTGTGATTTCTGGTTCACCAACGCTTCCACCGCATAGACTTCTTTGAAACACCATTCAAACACTGGGTGGGTGAGAGTTTGAGGGTTCTGTGCCTTCGTTAACGGCAGACTTTATCACCAAATGTTCTAGCCATCTTGATTAAGAGTGCCCGGATTGGGTTACATCGTGTCCGCCACCTACTCCAAATATAGTGGTACATACAACCACAATAGCACTTTTTTAACTAGTAAAGTAAATTTGAATTTTGACTAGAATGCCGTCTACTTCCCCGCTACTTAGTTACTGATAACCTGGGCAATCTGATGGTGTACAGTTACGATCCAGAGGAACTGGCTAGCTGTTCTGGCCGCCGTCTCGTGCGTCGAGTGGACATGCGTTTGCCCTCGGTGGCCACAGCATGTCTGCGTGTGGGCAATCGTTTCCGGCACCCACTGCTTGCCGTCAAAGCCCTCCAAGCTGAGGTAAATGAGCTTAGACGAAATCGCAACAAACTCACGACACCGGTGGTTGGATCGGGTCTTCTAGCCGCCTTGGAGTATGAGAGGACACGACATTCTGTCTACCTCGGTAGCTTTGCGTTTTGTGATGTTTACTAATTGTTTTTCTAAGAACACTACTCTCCCCATTTTTATCACCTGTCTTTTAGGTACTAGGAATGGTGCTGTCTACCTTATTACGCCGATCCGAGATAAAATGTCTAGCCGGCTGAAGATAGTGGAAAAGAACCTGATTCAGTGCATTGGCTGTACTGCCGGACTGATTCCCCGTGTCTGTCGGTATGCGCCTTATTATCCACTCACTAGTTTTTTTCTTTTAATTTTTCGCGAATATTAACATGGGATTTTTTTCCTCCCCAAGGCAATACAATCAGCCCTTACCGGAGCTCAGTAATCCCTGTGGAAATGTTGTGGATGGTGACTTGATACAACGTTACCTTCTGCTACCCCACGAGCTGCGTGTTGAGGTGGCTAAGAAGTCTGGACAGAGTCTGGATTCGGTAGGTGGTTTATGTAGTTATTGCTATCGGCGAGAACACAAGCTCGGGTGTGGGCTGCCTGTACCGGATTGAGCCAGCACGTAAGGAAGGAAGTTGACCACCACAACCCATAGGTTTCACAGTTCCAACGTGACACTTTTTGTCATTAATCTCCACAAAAAGTCAACCACCGTTAGAATCTGAAGTACAATTATCACTAGAGTTAATATCAAATATCCCTTGTGTTGGCCTAACTGTACGATTTTACACGAGTGTCATCAAAGAACAAAGAATGCGTTAAATATCTGCTTCACTGGGCTCAGATAAGGCTAGGTCTTCGTACACACGTCTCGGAAAGTGAACGCGTCGAACCCCGAAGGAGGGATTACAAATTTGGGCGAAATCGGTTCATTAGACTTACCACAGCTGTCCTGCCTAAATGGTCTTTCTTTTATTGCAGATAATGGACGACATCGCGGAAATTAATGCAATAACGCTGCATTTTTGAAAATGTTCGGATTGTGTATTCCATTTTTCTATATTTTTATTCAAATGAATCTGTGCGATACCCGACTCGGTGCTATTTGATGTCGCGGGTTGGGTCTATCGACGAGAGTTGGGGGGCTTCGCTTGGCGTTCACTTTTGCAGCCTTGAATCAGTTCAGAGGGGAGATCACACTGGCATTTGGAGTGGGAGGAAGGGGTATGCACCAGGCCAGTACGATCAGTAATCTGTCTTATGTTCGCGGAGCAGAGTAAGGTTTGAGGACATGTAATTTCAGTTTAGCGATTTACACTTTTCGCTTGGAATCAAGTTCAGGCCGAATAAGCTTGCATTTATTATAATTATACCAATATTGTACAAAAGTTTAGCATGAATACCTAATTAACGTTAGGCAAACGCAGCATAACCAATTCGTTTTAACGGGTGGATTTGGTAATAACGCGATAAACCATTCAACAATGGAGGGTTGTGTGGATGAGGACGTATGTGCACGTTTGTGTTTCTAGGACGCACTAACACCTTCTATCGAGTGTGTTCAATATGCATTTATTTGGAGACATCGTGGACTTTTTACTACAGGGATACCATGCTGTCTTTCAAAGACAACGTAGTTTTATAAAATTGTTCTACAATTCATTAGCTTTGTATAATAGTGTTTGGTCGTTTCCCCCTTCAGGCGCGTACTTCTTGATTACACCGCTGCGTGTTGTAAGGACGATCTCATTTAATTCCCGAACTGTAGCTCAACTGGTATTATTTATCATGCTATTTAAGCCAGTTTTCACCTAATTGAATGCGCTTGCCCCTTACTAGTATGTTTTTTACCTGATTCCACGCTAATGTTTAATTTAGTAATCACCACTTTTTACAGATCCGACAGTTCAAATGTTGTTACGCAATTTCCAAGAGGACCACCAGGCAGGCCTCTATTTCAAGGGTACCAAGATTTGGCAGTTATTTTTACCCTTCTTAAGAAAAGGTTTGACCCCATCTATAAACTCTATCGAGGCGAAGAGGAGTTATTTTATTTCCCCTTGGCGGAACTACCGACCGTATGTCGATATCATTGATGTATTAACTATCATTATCTCTGATAGCGTCCGAGCATAGCATTGAGCTGACTGCTAAGGTTAACTAATTCCTCCAAATTGTGTTATTTGGAAAGAAATGTACAATATGGAAACAACGGTACTGAAAAATCTTGAGGATGTTATGTGTTGACCTTACCACTATGTATGAAAGGCTTTCCTGATTTTCAGAAAAGCAAGTCGGACAGTTTTGCAGACAGAGCAATCTCCATCGATCCATGGCCTGCTTATGCAACAGAACGTACAAACACCGACACGCAAATACTCAGAGATGGGAATCGACTCATAGCTCAGTCCAAAGAGCAATCCAGTAGGTTTAAATTTTGTTTAATAATCTTAAGGAAAATTCATGCAAAATGTTTGTCACTTATAATTAGGGCAACTAACTCATGTCACTTGACAGTATTCTCAGGCAATATTTCTTGCGCACTCTTACTCGCATGCAAATTAGTCTGCATTTGTGTGTTTGCTGTCAACTGTGAGTTCATAATTTTTTCGAAACTGACCTTTTTAAAAATAGGGTTGATTTTTGTGAATACTGGTAGATTATATGACGTTAATCTCAAAATGACCATTGATTGTAAGTAATACCATTCTTCACAAACTATGCTTTGTGTCACTCGGCCCAGGTCGAACTATTCAATTTTTAAATCCAATGATCTTATGCATTAACATGAACTTCTAGTCTAGTGTTTCCTATGTCTTGACCCGCATCACTGCTGGGGTCATTTAATGGAGGTACAGATCAGATCCTGCTATTTGATTTGGGTGAATAATTTGTGGTAATTTTAAGCAATGTGCTTCTCTAGGTTAGAATAGTTCATTTACTAACATCTGCCAGTGAACAGAGGGATTTTGAAAGTTTTGTTTAGCAATGAATACTCACAGCCGATTTAAATTGATAATGGAACTAACACTTTTAAGAGAAACTCATCAGTGGTGATAAAATCAATTTATTCAATGAGTTTGTTCAACTCCTCAAAAATCCTACTAATGAATTGGAACGCTTGTGAGACGTTTGATTCTCTTTTTCTGTTTGCTCGTAACATTACCGCGATGCGCTGTTAGCTACTGTGCGTTATGAGGCTTTGTTAAAAGTTTGTTTTCCTCTCAAACAATTTTGAAAACGCAGTCGTGCATTTCGATTTCATAATGACTATTCTACTCTTGTATTGCTAGTAGCTAGTACTCAGGCAATGGCGGAATGCGTTAGAGGCTCCGTGTTTTTCCGAATATTTGGATTTGCTAAACTAACAATTTGGCACAATTCTGACTTTTCTTCTGTCCAGTTTTCTATAGCGAACCAAAAATCATCGGACTAATTGAAATCGTGTCGCGGACGTGATATCGGTAGCTCTGTACATTTTCGTAAATTACCGATCTGAAGGTTTTTTTGCTTAAGGTTCTGTATTTATCAAGGGTTACTTTGCCTGGGGCCTAAAATCTGATGGCTATTTGTAACCACTTAAAAGTCAGATAAGTATGTGGTATGCACTCAGCCGATGGCAAATGGCATTTTCTAAGCATGTATTTCTTTGCTCATATGGTGTTCCCTAATAATGGTTGAGGTCAGGTGGGATTCTTTTGTAATATGGCATCATGATTTTCAGAGCTAAAGCCTCCCCCAAAACCGAGGTTTTTGGTATTACTTGAAAATAAAATTATGCGAGATACGAAAAAACTGGGGATTTCTGAGGAAACATCAGATCCACTTCGTCTTCAGGTAGGCTCTCAAAATTATTAGCATCAATCGTCTCATCTTTCTTTTCAGGATTCCCCAAGCCAAACGCTAGAGGCAGAGTTTAGGCCTGCCGCCGCGTTCATTGCTTATGTGCGGTGCTAATCGATTAAAACTGTAAAATTAAGGCGTGCATATAAGAATTATGTAAAGTAATTAAATTGACGAATCTTATAATTACTCTAAATGCCATAACTAGAATTTTAGAGCAGTTACTATGCCATTTCGTGCGCTACTACACTCTTCATCAAAATGTCGGGCTTATGTGCGCTAGTTGGCTATTTTAGTAGCATTAAGCAACGCTTTTTTGCTATAGCTGTATCGCGAAATCTTTGACCGCTTCATCGAAGAATGTGCCTATTATGCTCCCATTTTGGCAAAGATCAAGGATCAGTATGAAGGGTTCATAACGCATTTACGGAAGAAGATAAATGAAATGCAACCAATAAAGGCAAGAAGCTTATTCACTGCTCAATCAAAATTATGCTCGTGAGGCAAATATGTTGTTGTTTAGGGTGATGAAATCAAAAACTTATTCCTGTTAGTTGGTCTAATGTGGAATACAGATATGTTCTTCAAACTTCAGGCGGTTCATCAAAGGCCCTAATGGTAGAGAATATTTTCATAGATTTCACATTCGGATAAAGTTGACAAGCATTATAGCCTTGATATGATTTCGTTTTCCACAGAGACTTAGAACCAGATTTTCCACTTGTTCCAGCACATTGACAAGATGTCGCTTTGCATATTTGTGAACTCTAAATTTGGGAGCTTCCAACCATTTTTTGCCAATACAGCTCGAAAAATCAGGCGATGTTTAAGCTTTAGTTAATAAATTGTACCTAAAATTTGGCATCTTAGGAGCTTCTTTGGGTTGCCTCTTTTGATGCTGATAAGCGTGTCAACGAATTCCAAAACCGCGAAAATACGGGTAACTTGCCTATTTGTGCAATCACCTTGATTTCCTATAGAAATTGACCTTCTAAAATCTGAAAGGAACCGTGACAAATTTAAGTTGGATAAAATGAAACAGGAGTGCGTCGAGTTACAAGTGACGGTATGAACTTTTTCGATTGGTCTTTTTAAGCACCATTTCATCCGACCACGATGTGTCAGTGATCATTCCCATGGTTTCAATTATTTACCATTGGACTTTATGAAAATGAAACGTAACAGATATTTACTAAGGGATAACATTTTTTTGGATTACTATCAGATACATATTTACCCGTTTAAGTGAATTGTCTTTTTTAACAGATTTAATTTTTGCCATTGAATTGCTAAAATCCCATCTAAGTTCATCATTTCATTCAAAATGTTTGGATTGTACATTTTACGCATAATCTAAATTCCATCAGACATGGGCGTTGAAAATTATGCCAGGTAGGTGCTTTAGAATGGGAGATATACATGAGTGTTGACTAAATCTCTTTTTGTGCCTCCTGGAGGTCTCAAAACTGATGGAGCAGCTGAGGGCCAGAGAGGAGACATGCAACCTCGAAGCAGACGGACGGAAGATGCTGGTCACTGAGGTGAACGACATCAACTCCAGACTGCGCGAACTTGAGGCCCTGACTCGGGCCGACATGGAGCGCAATACCGACGATCCTATTAAGTTGAAGATCTTAGTCGGGTAATTATATTCCTGCTCACATTTATCAACGTAGTAGTTAAGTGAAGGGTATTCATTTAGGCAAGCATCTGAGGATAAAATCAAACAGTCACTGAATCATGGACGTAGAAATTGCCTTCTTTTCTTGAGTTGCATTGTCAGTGATCGCTAATACGCAGCGCTCTCCATACTACCTATTTTTAAATGAACAAGTATAGGACTAAGTTTAGAATTCAGAATGATAATTTGTCTAATTAGCTGGCCTTTACAAAACGGAAGTGAGTTGACTTTCATTAGCACATCATGCTTTGGCTTTTTGTCGAGTTGGAGCCATAATTAGTTGATGGAGTTTTTTACTAAATGTTTCTGCTTCCCAAAGTCGGTATTAACAGTTACCGCTGAATTTAGAGAATACGAAAAAGCTCTTGAGCGAGCCAACACAGAGCTCAACACGTACCGTTCAGATTTTGAGGAGAGAGTGCCACGAGTGAAGTACGATGAAACGAAGAAGCAACTTGAAGCCAAGACTAGGGAAGTTGACTCTCTCAACGAGGAGCTGGAGAGCGCTGCAAGTCGCTACAGGTGATTTGCGGAGTTCTTTCGCCCTTAAAGCTAATAGAGCTTACATTTTCTTTACCATGCAAAATGCAGTGGTTTCGAAGACGAATCGGGAGAAACTTTACAAGATTTTGTGAATTAACAATGTGTAGGAATCGCCGATTTCTCCCATTGAATCTGGCTCGTTAGCGTTGGTACCTTGAACGTGGTTTAAACCAATTCAACTTTTCATGCGTTAAGAACGGAGGCTTCAAAAGGAAAATTTTCTACTTTTCTGCAGTCAATGCAATCTTTATGAATGAGTAAATGAAAACTCGAGCGAGTGGGAATAATAGGGAGGCAACACTATAGGGAGTGCTATGTATCGCGATGAAAATATGATAAAGCACTGTAAAACACCTGGCCGGAATGTTTCTTCTATAGCTTACTGAAGGATCACTGTGAAACACTAAACACATGGCGGGATCTCTACAATACACAAATACTGTACATTACTCGTGTCTTGGCTGCCAAGTAAGTTTATATTTCATCGGTAAACGCAAAGTTGAAATCATTGTGCTTCTCATTTAAGCATTTTTTAACTGACTTCCCAACCAATCCATCGCCGTTGTTTAATGCCCACTTGCAAAAAGGGGATGTGAAAAAGTGCCAAAATATAATTGGGATTGCTTCTTAGTAGTTTCTTATTCGTAATACTTTTTAACTAGTAGAAAATGCTTTAAATGTGGTCGCTTTTATGTTGAGACGATGTCTTGAGCGCCTTTGTGGCAAAACAATGCTTGAGTTCCGAGATTTTCACTGTCTCAGTTTTGAAGCATGAGCTACTCATAGTGAGGTCGTACTGGGCACTTCAGGAATGCCCATGTCCCTGAATGTATGCCACTCGACATTGTCTTTGCCATTAACCTTTAGGTTCTCCAGAACTTCAACCTCTGCAGCCATCGAGAGAAATGCTTCATTGGTAGTGATTATTAACCAGGAACTCAATTTAGCTATACCATAGTGTTTTTGTAGTTTATAGACCAATTTAGTGCAGCTGATTGTAACGAATTGGCAAGGAGCATGTGTTCGTCTTATTAATTAATGAATTCCTTTTTTTAATTTTTGTTTTCAGGTCGGATCCAGCCCAGAAAGTGGAATACATAAACGCCTTGCTGTTTAAGTACCGGAAGATAGCGCGTGAAAAGACACCTGAACAGTTGGCCGATTTTGTGGCGCATGACCTGGCAAAGGCTGAAGCCGGTGGTCTCCCCTCAGTCAATCGACCGACTGTTGGTAGAAACCGGTCCAAACCCGAGGCTGAATGAGGTACAACCTTCCCTTTTGAGTGTACTGTATTATTTACACAGTAAAGGGCAATAAGCTCAATTTCTCTCGGCAATTTTACTTCTAATTATGGGTGTTGTTTGGGCAGCCTTTGATGACGTGTTTGATGTTCACTAGCGTGGAACTCAGCGGGATTGTTGTCCTGTGTTTTCACTCGGATATCTTTAATTGCTCGACCTTGAGAATCTTATGACCTAACAAATCAGCACATAATTACTGCTAGAGTTTACCACATCCAATCGTGAAATGACTGTTTGTGAATAAGATTTTTTAAGTTACCAGATTTGTACCTCTATCGAGTGTTTTCGTACGGAGATGCCATTAAATTCAACAGTGACTGAACTGTGCTATGCACTTTGCTAGCCTCTCCATACCTCTGGGTGGCATCTGCTCTTTCCATGTGGTCTAACCGAGAAAGTTCTGATCGTCTGTGCTGTTTTTTTTAACCGAAATCGTTCAAACTTAAGTGTTTGGACTTCTTTCATTAGTGGTATTCGGCGTTTGTCGTCCAAGCTTTACTGAGGAAATAGGTTTGTACCATGCCACGAATACAACTTTTTGTTGGCTCCTTATGCGCTAATTAGGTTTTGATTGCTTGGCGCTGGTGTCACATATGAATGACGCCGAAGTCTTTTTTACTTGGGTCTCAGATGGCACACATAGGATACATTTGACTACTAAGAAGGAAACTAAAACGAAAGCGGTTACTCTTACCTAATGATTAAGCATCCCAGCTGGAGTGATAGAGTTCGCACCAAGATCTCGTATGCGAAAGGGCTAAAGTCTGAGCACTAAATAAGTATTAAAGTAAAACAATCATTTTTAAATAATTATCTTGGATTGTAATTGGCTGAATCGCTGCTGTTGTGAAACAAAAGGTAACAATTGATGTCAAGTTGTGAAAAATGTATCTCTCAGCATGCCAAGTATTGTCTTGAAGCCGGTAGAGGGACATAAAAATAGTAGTTTAAAATACCGGTTGTTCAGTAACAATCTTCCAACTGCATGTAGAGATCGTTTTCGCATTCCAGCATTAAGGCCGTCTCATCACTGCAGGTTGAGTCCTGATTTTCCAATGCAGCAGGTTGGTTTTCACTGAGTTCCTCTGCTTCCACAAGTCCACTGTTCGTTTGCTCTTGCTCTCGCTCTTGATTCGTTTGCTGTTCGGTTGCCTCAGGAGTCGGTGGACGCTCCTGTTCCTTGTTAACTTCAGTCGAATTTGCAAGCTTAAGAAGAAGGAACTGTGGAATATAATGAGGTCGGGGTGGGATTCTGGGGACTGTCTTTGGTTGTGATGCAGATTTTGGACCATCAGGCGAAGCATCTGGATTCGCTTTGGCTTTCGTTGGCAGTATCAACAGGTCCTCTTTAGTGCTATCGCTAGACTGTGTAGTTTCACTTTTTGGGGGCTGGTCTTTTGGACTTGTTCTTCTGCCGACTGAAGGACTACCTTTTGGTGGTTCTTCTGGTACTTGCTCCTTCTCTTGCTGTTTTATTTGCGGATAGCTCTGATTAGCTCTAACAATTGGTAAATCTGTCGACGTTGGCGCTTTTGGTTTAATACCTACCGTTGGTTCACTCACTGGAATCGGTGGAGCGGGCAGCCGGCGATCGGATACTTTATGCACATCTTCGTGGCGCTTCAGTTTTGGTGTCTGAAGCGTCTCTCCACCCTTCATTTGAGATTCAAGGACATCTCTACGCTCACTCATAGATTTTTCTTGGTGGTACGTGGATATTCGCGATGGAGAGGTTTCAGGATCTTCGTAATAGTCTTCGTTTACGTAGCTCCCCAAAGTGGATAGCATATTGCTGTTTTTCTCAAATTTCCTGGGTTCAGCCACACTTGGACGCTCCTTACCATAGAGCGGTTTGTCTTGATGTGCTTGTTGGTAGAGTTCTGATTGGTCGACCATTTCAGATGCATAACAATACTCTTCGTATTCACCTTCTCCTTCATAGGGAATACCAGTACCGATTTTGCCATTGGACAATCTCTCCACATGAGGTTCTGCATTTGTCTGAGGCTCCTTTACTCCCTTAGTGGGAATAGGTTTTTTCTCACGTTTAGGCTTCACAGGGCAAAGTCCGAGCATTCTGGTGACTTGTTTTCTCCGAGCATTGTGTTTTTTTGTTGGCAGTATAGTTCTAGTTAGTGGAAGTTGTCTTCTTTTAAGCGTGTCGAAAATACCGCTGTGCAGTCCGTTGGGAATTCTAGCCGCCTGTACTTTACTCTTTTTCTTTTCATTGTCATAAGTTTGAGTTACCTGGCTCATTTTTGGTGGAATGGGAGGTGGACTGTCGCTTCTAACTTTGTCTGGCAAGCTCCTAAATAGTTCCGCATTCATGTAAATTTCACCGCCATCGACTCCGCCTGGCATTTCATCACTCAGGGCTTCACTGCTTTGCTTTCGACAGTCCTTTTTCGCATTCAATGACTTCTTTTTCTTCATGTCCTTTAAATTACCTGAACTACTGGGCTTATTTTCAATAAATTTGTGTTTAATGTTACCTATTTTTGGTAGTGGTTTGTGGACTGTGGGTCGCATTGCTTGCGAATCGTCTTTTGGAACAATGTCATCATATAAGTCACCATCTGCATTGGGGTCCATTCCGTTGGGGTACTCTTTCGTAAGCTGCTGTTCATATTCTATCATTTCATCGTATTCGTATTCTGCATTGGCGTCCCATTCGCTTTCATATTTCACTTCGTTAGGAGCTGCTGCTTTACTCGTATCTCTTTCGTGTTGAGCAGCTTCACGGGAAATTCCAGGAGTGGAAGCATTCTTATGCTTGCATTTGTCATTTTTATCCTTCTTGCCGGTGGAGGCTTTGTTTCGTTGGGTATTGGCAGATGCAGAGGCTCTCCAACTCAATAAGCGACGACTGACTCTACGACTGGACTGCAGCCTGCCTGCAGACCCCCTTAAAAGGTTCAAAATTGTCTCGATTCCCAAACTCTTTTGGCTGTTGGAGCTTTTATTGGTGACGACTTCCTCTTCCTCAACGCCAACCTCTTCGTATAGGTCATAGAAATTGTCACTCTGTGGATCTTCAGCACATCCCATGTGCTTTAGAGTATGGGCTCCGGCTTGTTCCATCGCCTTGCTGCTTTTCGCTTCCTCTCTCTCTTTACATAAAACGCTCTTGTTTGCCTTGGGAGGTGGATCTTGTTTACAGGGTGCAGCACCTTCGATTTCATCTAAACACTCAGTTATATCACTTCTTAACCTCCCATAAGTATCTACCTTTTTTGAGTCAGTCAAGTCACTGGCCTTATCATTCTGCCTGGAGCATTCCAAGTCCGACTTATTGTCACAATTAGTCGTCCACTTCGGAGGGCTTTTAGCCCTACTTCCACCGCTCTGGATCCGTTTTTTTGTTTCAACTTCTTGGTACATTACTGCTGGCCTAGCATTCGTCATGGGCTTCATTTCATCGCCTTCTTTGATCATATTCGTCCATGTAAATCATACACTACATCCAGAGGTATTTGTTTTAGTGCTTTTTTGTTAGTTTTTTTGGTTGCTTGACATGGTTATAAAAGGGAAATAAGACTGTAGGTTACTAAAAATGGAAGGAGCACATAAAAACTAATGCATGATCTAGTCACATAATTATATCCTTAATAAGGGTGTTAACGATCAACGGATGTGTCTTTTTTGTTTAGAAAATCTAAAGAGAAAAAGATTTGTCTTAATTATTCATTATTGATGCCTTGGGCTTAGGGGGTTTCCTTTAATTCACAAGTCAAGTGTTTTATTGTCAAATCTAAGCGATGTCTATTTAGGTCAAGCTATGAGGTCATATTGTTTTTTTTAAGTGCTGTCCACTTTTCAAAAACAAAAATAGGTTTAAGCGTGCCACTTAAAAAATGGGCTACAAGAAGTAGTTGTGGGTATGTGTGACCTATTCAAAGAAATGCATAATAAAGGGATCAATGGGGTAACTGTTCTAAGGATAACGGTGGTAAAACAAGGGATAAAAAAGGGGAGAACCTGGATGGATAAGAGCTTACATGTGTGTATGACCAGGAGGCGGATATAAGTGTTTGTAGTCGAATTTACCGGAGAGCTGGTAAAGTGTTTATATGGAGTGTTGCGTAAACAATGAATGGATGACTAAATGAACGCGAATTGATCGGTGGAAGAGGCGATTGACCAGAACATAACACAATTGCGAGGGCGGACAGCGCAACTGCTATCTGTGCAGGCTGAGCGGTTTCGCACCACAATGCACTGCATTAGAACTAGTAAACAAAACCGAACAAGAGCTGTGAAACGAGGCACAAAGTGTTGATGCACGGCGGTCGGAAATTTAGGAAGGGTGGACTAAAACCACGCAAGAGCCTGAGCTTGAGTGACAAAACAAAAATTACCTTAAGATAGTGAAACAACTGAGAAATGCTGCGGCACATCATAATGGTACAAATTCTGCAAAAATAGTACCGGGGATTATAACATGCAAGACACAAACTAGCGCAGTAACAGGATATTGCATTGGATTCAATAAAAAGAGTGCATTATAAGGAGTACAGAAAAGCGAGTAACAGAATGTGAGTATGAGTGATTGGGTGGGGATAAAAGTGGGTGAGTGGGTGATTTAGTGATTGATTAAGTAGAGAAAGTGTGTATGTGAATGAGACAGAGAATGAGGGAGTGAGTGAGTGAGAGAGAGAGTGAATAAGTGAGTGAGTGAGCAAGCAAGAGAATTTGTATGTGAGCGATAGACGTGGAGAGTGGGTGAAAGAGTAAAGGAGAGAGGGAGACAGTGAGTAAGTAAGAAAGTGAGGGAGCAAATGAAAAAGTAAAGGTGTGACTGTTTGAGGGAGTTGGTCATAAAGTGACTGACGGAGTGGGTGAAAAAGCGAATGAGTGAGAGAGAGGGAAAAAGAATACGAGTACGTGAAGAAATAAATAAGGGAGAAAGTGAGCGAATAAGAAAGTGAGGGAGTGATAAAGGAGTGAATGATATAGTGAAAGAAGAAGTGACTGAACTACTGATTGAGAGAGTGATTAAATAGGTGAGCGACTGAGAGGGTCAGAGAGAGTAGGAGTTAGCTAGTGAGTGAGTGAGAGAGTGAGTGAAAGAGTGAGGTAGTGATAAAGTGGTTGAATAAGTGATTGAAGTAAAGAAGTAGTAAATAAGTGAGTGAAGTAGTGAGTAAGTGAGTGAATAAGTGAGAGAATGAGTGAGTAAGGCAGTGAGGTAGTGAGTGAGTGAGGTAGTGATGTAGTGAGGTAGTGAGCGGGTGAGTAAGAGACTGAGATAGTGAGGTAGAGATTGAGGGAGTGAGGTAGTGAGTGAGTGAGTGAGTGAGTGAGTGAGTGAGAGAGGTAGTGAGTGAGTGAGGTAGTGAGTGAGTGAGCGAATCTGTGTACGCGTGGTTGGTGGGTGGGTCGGTGATTGAGTGAGTGTGTGAGCAGGTAGGTGATACGGTTGTAATGCGCAAATCACCGAGTTGGTGATTGAGCGAGGGAGCGAGAGTGGGGTAGAGAGTTGGCAGTGGGCGATTTGACAACTGTGGCGCACGACAGGGTTTGCGATGCACCAGGCAGTGGAGTGTCAACGCATTGCTGCTGTGGGAATGACGATGCCAATGAATTGCATGTTTGGTTGATGGGCTCTAAAGTGGGGTGGTGGGCTGGCCGGTTGGCGGGTTAAGGGATTGTCTGATGGAGACGAGGACAAGCAAGCGAGCAGTGTGGTTGGCGTGGCATGGCGTATAGTTGGCACGGTTTGGTGCGGTGCGGTGTGGTGTGGTGTGGTGTAAAGTGGAACTCGTTTGATTGGGAGGAGAAGGCACACCGTGGACAGCACCACAGCGGAGGCGCAGTAGTGGTGAGTGACGCTACTACTGATGGCGTGGGCAGTAGATGACATGAAGCGTGGGGGTGCGAGGTAGGCATGATGGGAGCAGCGAGTGGCGCTGTGTGGGGAATGGCTAGAGGTGGAGGGTGGATAGGTGGGAGTGGTGGGTTTTGATGCATGAGGGGAAAGGCGTGTAGGAGGTGGATGGAGGGCAAGGCGATACGAGGGCACGCGGGGGTTGGCGAGGCGTCCGAGGTCACCGTTAATCGGTCCTTACCTTGCAATTTTGTATGGTGAGTATCGATGCAGCTCGGGCTCTGGCTACGAGCTGACCCAGTATTTGGCTGGTCCGTCAAGGGCCTAGATGGGAAGGCGGGGCAAAGCAAAGCGAAGCAGGGTGGGGAGGGCGGGCGGGCGGGCGAGGTGCCGCGACGGGTGGACGG
>MIEF01005934.1:0-94249 GCA_001870725.1 Taenia solium | reverse complement strand
TAGATCTACCATCAACACGGATAACGGGGCTAAGCATGATGTTTTTGAATAGTTCAGTCGTGCCAACAAATCTGCCTGTCCGGATTTCTAAGGCGCTGGTATAAGTTCATAAACATACTAGAGGGCTGTCAAAAATTGCACAGTTTTCATTCCTAGTAGCGTTGCATTTTTTTATAGCCTCAAAAGTCAAAGCACGACTTAAATGCTCCTTGCATTCCCATTTTCCGTTTCTGATACGGAGGTTCTGAGGCCACCACAGTCACCTTAACTAGTATGCAAGACATTTCTAGCATTATTAAGTGGCATCAAAAGTATACCACTCACTCATCATGGAAACATGATTCGCCTGCTTAGACCAAAAAAAAAACAATCAACGAAACCGGGGGAAATCAGCTCGAGAAACTACCGAAAGCATGTTATAAGAAGATGATAATGAGGAATCCAACTTTAGGACAAAAAAAGATCAGAGGTGACATCATCTAAACTAATTGCGTGCTGATAAATTTAAGCTATATTCCCCAACGGCTATCTTAAATTGTGAAACCTTGCCCTCCAAACTAAGAGAGGAAATAAACAAGAAACATAAAGGATTCTACTACACAAGTTGGAGATGAATAGGAGACCACCCAGTACTAGGTTGTAAATAAATTATACAAATTTATTAGCGAATTCCAACCCATTCATAGGAAATGCTAACGCATAATTTGGATCTGTACTTGTAGCCTGTCGAAAACTCTCTTCATGAAAGAAGCAGCGAAAAGGTGAAACCAGATACTCAACTGTTTAAATTCCTCTCTTCCAAAAAAAGGAAAAGTAAAGCGGAATTAGAAAGCACTTTAAACGTTGAAGGCTGACTGGGAAAACTTCCATCAAATGGGATAGCACAAAGGATTCATAACATGCCTCCAAATGAAATCACAAACTCGTATATGCTTTTACTTGACTTCATTCTGCCTTATTTAATCACCAGTAAGCTTAAATCAATCAAATCCGAAAGGGCAAATTACCCTGATTTTATGCGCAATGAAAACTCAAGTGTGCTAATTGGCGTATTTAAGGACATTATAAGAGAGCAACATTGTCTCAACTGTACACGTAAACATGCGGACCTTTTGGTCTTCCGCCATAACGTCTTGTTCATGGTATCTGAACCCCTCTCTATGCGTCCTTGGTAAGCCTACTTCCAGACTTGTATGACATGTTATGGGTGAAGTGAGGTTTAACTGAACAGCCGCAGTAAGCTGTCCAAAGGTCAACGATGACGCATAGGCTGCAAGTATGACTTTTCGGTGCGGTGACCCTACGCAAACGCATGCAGAATCGACCACTACACACTGGTTGTGTATGACCAGGTTGTGTCCGAGCTGATAAGCAATCCACTGTGGTTTTCTGATGACCGATATGGAAAAGTGTTTACACTTCACTCGTGTGAGTGACATGGTACTGAGACAGTTGACCTGAAAGCACGGAGGTGACTTCGAAAATGCTGCGTCTGAGAGTGTGGGATGAATCTAAAAGAGATGGTTGAGACAGTGACAGCGATATTTGTAAGTTAATGCCACATCATTAATATGTCTAGGACAAAGAACTAAAGGAAAATGTATGGCTTTGATGCACCGAGGTCGAGCGAAACCACGCCAGATTAATGCAACTGCGTCAGCTCATTGTGAAAGGTGAATTTCAACTAAGCTGGATTCTTAATTCCTAATTAGTCGCGAACAAAATATCTAAAGTGGAAAATTTGTGCAAATCTCTATGGAAACAAAAACTATTTAGCAAATTTGACTCAAGAGCGTAAAAATCACTATCTTTTTGACACAAATGCAAGGAGGCAGAGGATGTTACTAAATAAGGGATGCGCTATTTGCATTTTATGAATATACCTTATATCATTACACGGATATACAATAACCGCAATTCGAATAGCTTTTGTTTGGCACTATGTAGCGTCCTGATTTTTCCCTGAGGCGGGCGTCACAAAGTATGTGACATAAGTCCCCTTTCAGCTTATGACAACGGTTTTCATCAACAGAGAATAATACCGCTTCCTGGAATATTATGAAAGCATCCTAAAAATATGAAAAAAAGCAAAAAAATATTCTGCGATTGGGACCAATCTTCCTCCGAAACTCTGGTGGCAGGCATGCTATGAACTTTCACTAAGGAAGAGCTGCGCCTTAAAAAACTATATTGCAAATCTCAGCCAAAAAAATCCAAATGTTGGGAGGATATTTTTAAAAGGAAATCATGGCGTCGCTTCTGGGGTGATTGTAGACACTGTAACAATCTGATGAATTGGTGATTACCTGACCCACAGCTAAAATATTAATAAGTTAACCTATTAACCTAGCCAGCTGTAAATCAATTCAATTTAGTGATTAGGAGTTATTTATAAGAAAACAGAGTCGCAGAGTTTGAAAGGCAAAGGCACCTTCTCCAACCTTAGGAGTGGGATTGCGAACTTACGACCATTCAAAACATTGAATTGTCATCTGGATTTGATTTAGTAAGAGATTTTCTAAATATTTCTGTCACTCCAATAAAACCCTCGTCGATAGTTAAAATCGATGTTTACTCCCTCGGAAAGGAGAGCGGTGAACCGACGAAGGCGGGGACAACAACAGCGGCAGAAGTGGAGAGGACCCTTGTGATACAAGATGGAGGATGGAGACTGCCGGCGAGCGAAGAGAGGCAAGCACATGGGACCAGTAGTGACTCACCAGTGCACACATTCAAAACTAAACACGAACCCCATCGACTGCAGCAAAAAAGTGTGGGGAATTTTAAAATATGAACCGAATTGAACCAGGCGGACGCAGGAAGAATATCAGAGGCTTTTCCAACTGGATGCTACAGCAGGGGTTCTTCAACCGCTCAAGGCTCGGCTTCATCACCTGCTGCATAAAGATCCGGTCATGCTAAACCCATAGTCCTAGCCTTTTGTACTTTTATAATAAACTCACTGCTTCCTTACCTTCATATCTTACAACCGTAACAGAAAGATATCCGCCTCAGTTGGGTATTCAACTGAATGGATGTTTTAAGTTCTTCACACTGGTGTTTACGTCTGCCATACCTATAGCAAGAAGTGAATCCCAACTGGTAGGACGTGCAACGAGGTGATGATTTCATAGGTTATTCAGCAAACATGGATAAAGGTTGAGAAGAAAGGAACTTCCAAAACAGCGAGCATTATTGACGAAGCTAATATAAAATCAGATTATAGAGCTACTTGCCACAGTTGGTATCATACCATGAAAACTACATGCTGAGCTCAAGGAGTCTCGAGAATAGATTGATCGTTGAGAGTTTTGTAGTTTCAATGCAACCAGAAATAAGAAGAGCTCCATTTTCTATCTTCATCTGCTCTCTTATTTAAAACCAAACTAATTTGTCTGCTGCACGACTTGGTGCAGCCACTTATCACAAACTGATAAAGAACACGTGTCACATATACGTGACGTCAGTGGTGCGCGTTTGTAAACCAAGAAAAATCCCCATGAAACTACAAATCTGTTCCTCAAAGAAACTAAGAACCCACGAAAAGAGGCAATCTTCCCAAACAACAATTTCGTTTATTCAAAAGCAAATGCAAAAATTTGTGTTTTAAAAGAACTTTTGGGAAAGGGGACGAAAACAATTTAAAAATGATTAGCTGTTGCGTGTTCAGTGTCCAGTAGCCACTGAAACAAATTATGCATTAGATCACTTGTGGAAATATTACCGTTCCCCGAGAGATAAGGACCATAGAAACAGGCGACCGAATTGCACAAATGATCAAATCCTTTGGCTCAACATCATTGTAACAGCCCAGAGTCCAAATTAAATCAAACCACGGAAAGGTGAAATCTCCCCTTTAAAGCAAACCAAAGTATTGTCCACGGATTCTCACAGATCTGACAGCAATGTTGTCCACAAAAGCAACTGACTTCACCCAAAATTGGTGAGTCGAAGCAAACGCCTCGGTGGTGAAAGTTTTGTGGTATTTCAACCCATGCCTCTCATTAAGGAAAGTAAATCAAAGCTGAAAATGTAAGGGAATTATGGTATCTCCACAAAGGTGTAAATATTGCTGGTTGCTGGGTTTTTCCAGTAACAGGAGAGAGGAAAAATGCAGAGTAAAATTGATGATAACGACTGGGAAACAACCGAATTCCCAAAATCCAACATAAAAGCGACTAAAAATGTGGGAATCAAACCTCAAACTATGCTTTCTAGGTCGCGTTTAATGAATTATCTTTACAGTTTCCACCTATCAAATTAAAAGAACCATTGCCATGACGTTTTCATGGACTTCAACACCAAGTTGTGCGCAGTAGAAAGACTTCTTTATGATGCATCAGCCTTTTCAGTCTTCCACGAATTGGCTTCATAGTGGTCTTATTGTGATCTGCCCATGCCATCTAAACAACTGTTCCCCCAGCACCTACAATGGCTTTAAATAAAACTAATCTCAAGCCTGTATACCATGGGAAGACACAAAAAGGCGAGTTAATTGCGACTCGAAAACGTCATCCCCAAATCCATGGAGACCCCAGATAGAAGCACCATCAAAACCACGTCGATTTTAATGTACAACCACAACCTCAGATTCGGATCGTAGCCTTAAGGGAAACAAGACCGGAGTAAAACAAACCAAAATCAGTCCGTGTCACCGCATTACGATGACAAACAATGCATTGTGGCAATTAACTGGGGGACTAGACACCTTCTTTATGCAACAAGAAACTAAGTGAAACAAAAAACCAGATGGATTGTGATACAGCCTAAGAGCAAAAGAAGGCTGCTACTTTACATTAATGTAAACATACGCAAATAACAAAACCCTCACTTCATTCCCATGCAAGGCCACCAAATTCAGTTAGCCTTTAACAACTCGACAAGATTTTGACAGTCAAGCAATCATGAAACGCATTACCTTTTCACTATTAGTATTGTTGGGAAAACGAGTGAAAGCATGTGGCATTGTCTCAAATCTTACTGATGGATTGATCCAACAATATATTTTAGTCGTGATACTGCAGGAGGAAAGAGATAGTCATAAACCTCAGGGGGTACGTTACAGAGTAGTCAGAGGCTATTAGGAAAAAGACGAAGAGTTTTGGAGGCATTGTAGCCAACAAGAATAAATCATTCAAAATCCTTCCATAAAGTAAAGTCTGCGTTTAGCCTTGGGAAAAGGAAGGAAGTGAAGAAATTCAGAGGGCAACTGATGAAGGAATCGAAGAAAGCTATGAAGGAATGCTGTCGAAAAGAGGGAAGAAAGTCGTGAACCTGAGAAAGTGGCTGACGAATAAACTAAAAGAAACCATTGCGATATTGCAGACAAATCCGCCAAGACCTTATCAAAAGAGTAATCAAACAATTCTCTTTGCATGAGCTCCCGTAAAAGAGGGCACAAAACCACAGAAAGCTGCCGACGAAGGAGTTAAAGGAAGACTGTCAAGAATCTTTTCGCGAAATAATAAGTCAATAGCTACATTAAAACAAACCTCAGACAGCAGTTGACAAAGGAATTGAAGGAGACTATAATTGGGCGCGGGCAGGCACTCGAGTTGGTCGATGATAGGTTTGAGATCCTGTCCATCCTCAATAAGGTAGCCAGTTGCTTTGAGTCGGTCGTATTGGCGGTAGGGGATCACGGGTTCAGGTAGCTCACGGAGGTACTGCTTTAGCACGCCTGCAGCTGCGTGGGCATCGTGCTCATTGGCACGGAGAATCGGGTCCGGTCGGGCCATATCGTAGGCATCGCAGAGTTCCTCTATTACGTGCCGTGAACCACACTTCCTACGGCAAAAACACAGTGGCAGAAACATTTAATTTCATTCATATTAGACCCACTAAGTACAGTGGCTGAAGTCTCGTCAGCATCCACGAAGCGAGATAGACGAAACCTCAATCCTTAAATCCTTAAATCGGGTCTAATAGACCCGAGCCATGCATACACCAATGACGTTGTCTCTCAGTCTCCCTGTACCTTTATAATAAGGTCACTTTAGAACTCTTAGCTTATAACTTCTTTCGGGACAAGTCGCACAATGTGCTGGTGGCGAGAGCAGTCCCGACTTCACCGACTTGATACTACAGAAGGAGGACAGCTGAGGAGAACTAACACAAAATGGCAAGTGAATTGGTGACGAACTTCGGTCCCCGCCTGAACTTTAGATCAAGAGCAAAATGAGGGCATATTTTAACGAACCGAAAGGTTGCTTACATAAACGAAATAAAAAAGAACTGACCGGTTATCACGATCTAAAAAGTGCAAGCAGCCCTGATGACCGCCTTGGAGGCGCCTAAGTGGCAAGAGAGCGGAAAGGAGGAGTAAATGAAATGTAGCCCTGTAAAAGCATGTGTTTTTGGATAGATGTTTGGACTAAAATACGGTGACTTACGAAATTCGTTCGATCACCTACCTCTAAATAACATTAAAAAATAAGAGCCCCTACAAATGTAATTTGCGCACAGAATGTGACAAGCGAGTCCACCAGTGCCTAAAAGTTGCGCTTATCTTCAAATTCGAAAGTCTCCCAATGGCAGGTTTTGTCCCCGTCCTGCAGTTCATTCAAATTCACTCGAGGAGGCGCAGTAGTCCAAGTGTAAGAACCAAAAAAGGCACTCAGTAAGACTTTCAAAAGGAGGTCTGTACAACAGATTAATGTTTGTTTTGGCCGTGTATAGGCTTCCCTAGTCCTTCGAAATTCTTTCTCTCAGTTAATGGCGTTAGATAGTCTGACCATCGAGTTGGTCACTTAGTGAATTTTGTTACCACAGCACGATTCCGACGCATGACTCCGATAATGGTGATAACAATACATGCCGAATCCGGGGCTTACAAATGGTAAGTAGGCCATGTAGCAAACTTAGTGCTACTTAAAATGAGTGCATTTTTAAGGATCCTGTAGTCCCCATGCTTGATGCGTTCAGTTGTGATTAGAATGCCTCATACCACCATAAATAAGGTATCTATGGATCCCCATGTGCCATTTGAGCTAGAACATCAAAACCCAGGTTTTGAATACATTCAAATGTCATCCTTCGAACTCGTTTAGGGGTCATGGATGATAGATGGCAGTGCTGAGGCATTCATAAACCAGGCTATTAGCTTATAGGCATCTCACTGAATGCATACAGTGGGATAATTTATAATAGCACAGTACGCTCTTGAAAATGCTGCTAAATAAGAATATGTTGAGGGAGGAGCGATACCGTATCTAACAGAAGTGAATTGTGGTATCTTATTTCAACATTACTCAATAAGATCTATCAAGACATTTATGCAGTTAGAATCATTGCAAAGGGGCCTTCCAGACTGCATTAACACAGTCTGTTGCCACTTTCAGTCAGTTCCAGGTCAAAAAGGAGGTGATGACGATGGAGCCCAAAAAACGGGACCTTAATACCTTAATTCTTTGTTTAACTCCTTTTTGATTACGCGGGCTCACAAGGCTCTGCGATTGTACTTCAGCTAGGCCATAGGGTCTCCAGGCCATGTCATTATCCCTCAAGCGCTTCTGTTTTGGTGTTAGGAATTATTTCGCCTTCATGAAAGACTCAAGCCGCTGCATAAGTGAGAGCGGAAAACAAACCTGATTGTAAAGGACAAGTAACATGAAAAACAAACTTTAACAAGGCGGAAGAGCATGTGCTGTGAATTGGAAAATCTTTGATTACTCCTAAAAATGGTTGAAAATGACGTCCACCTTCGACAGCTACTCATTCCGTGTTTTGCGGAAATACTGTTAACAACTGAAACGATGCTAGTCGCAAACTATCTTAAAAGGTCTGTTGCGGAGTTGTCTGCTGTACTTGTGTAATGACAATAGAGTGAACACGCGATACCTCCTCCACATCTCTACCATCTGGATGGAACCCAGATAGATATGGCTGGGCAGCACTGAAGTGGGAACAAAGTAGCAAGGAGGAATACACACGGAACCTTATCTCAATGGGAATTTGTTAAATCCTGTCCTTTATTCAATGATTTTGATTTTGGGCCAGAGTTAGCACGACTAACAATGGGCACCCGAGACGGTCAGCAGATCCTCCCATCCTCCGTTTCAGTTTCCAAATTGGACGAAATTCCAGATCCAGTGGGATCTACGTTGCAGTCAAATGCATTCTCAGTGGCATGGTTCGAGTGTATTTCTTGCAGCACCAACTACGCCGTGATGACTGACGCATAAGAATGACTGAGAGGAGCGTCAAGGACATCCTTTGAAAGGGAAGAGGGGAGAGAAGAGGCCCCGCCTTTGTATTTCTGCTGATCTAAAATGGCCTCCGGATGATGACGTTAGCCCCTCAGCTCTTTCATAAGTCAGCAATGCATGTATTCTGCCCTAGCATCATGATTTATTCCATCTTCTGGAAAAAGACTCAGAGTGCCACAAGAGTGTCTGGTCAACAAAATAAGGAAGACAAGAAGAGTTGACGATACAAATAATCGAAATTTCGTCATACAAGAAGTAGTATTACCTTCAAAACTAATGTCTAGGGTTTTGTCATTGTGCTTTCTTCAGCATGAATGAAGTGTTGTTTCAAATCAGCTACCTTATCTAATACCTCAAAATTCCTCTTAGATGCTGTGGGCTACAGCTCCGCTTCATTTGAATACCTCGGAGAAGATAATGATCTCCATCTGACCTCTCCGAATTTGTGAGCCTTTGTTGCTTAGTTGCATTTAGGTTCATCAACCAGATTATAAATTCCACACTGTAGAAGTGATACTGTTTGGGGTAATTTAAACTAACATTTTAACACCACATAAAAAACTAAGGCGATGGGAAAAAAATTTTTAATACTTGTTATCTAAACATGGCCAAAACATCATACTAGGTACTTGACGAATCCGCATTTGAGAGGCAAGAAAGTTAAATGCACCCAGAGGTTCAAGAGTGATAGGGATTTAGATGTCCATCCATTCATCTTAGCAGAATGGACTGATAAATTCAATGCCATAGTCTTTCAAATTGAACCCGAGTGTAGAGTCATAACAGCGACTGAATGCACAAAATATATGGCAATAAACAACGTCAAGCTTGCCTTCATTTGAATGACACTGGAATCTTTTAGGTAGGAACGCAATTTAATAATACCAACAAAAGGCCTGACAACGTCTTGCAACCATGACGTCTCGGAATCAAGACACTTGAAAACCGATCAAAACAAAAAGTGCAAACCTAGCCATATCTCAGAGGTGGCAACCATTTGCCATTTCCCAAAAAGTTACACAGAAGAAACGCGCATTAACTAACCAACAAAAGATAACATTTAAAAAATCGGCAAAACTAATTCAAGAGATGTAGAACTCACTATGAAACGTACTACAGGAGGAAGGATGGGGGGTAAACAACACGTCAAAAACATAAGAAAATGAGGTGACTAATGTAGTATTGCATGCAACCAAAATCACTACTCATTTTGACCATCACATTACCTAAAATGGTAAGATCCACTTTTCTGATGAAGAAAAAATCCACAAAAACCATGATTTCCGCAGCGCTATCTGAAAATTTACAGCTATTCGGGGGCATAATTGGTAGGACGGAGACTATGGAATTATGCTGCCATCTCATGACCAGCGATGATCATGGTTTTTTTTGCGCTGCCCGAATAGGTCCATAGCGATCAAGGCCCTAATTCCGAAAACCAACCTTTTAGTGAACTATTTAAGGTCTTCCGGATCTCAAAGACACGCACGACACCTAGACACCCATAAGGCTCTCACTAGGGATGCAAAATCGAAGGAATAGGATTCAAGCCTGGGACTAGCCCTCCTAGCCTACAGGGCCACAGTCTATACCTCTACCAACAATTCACCGTTCAAGGTGTTCACAAGTCGTAAAATGAGAACAACTTCCTATCAAACAGGGGAGCAGCAGCCACCAGTGCCCCAGAGTACGCACTGCGTCTGAAAGACATGTGAAAAACTTTTAATATCACACGTAAACACTTAAGGTTATCACATATCGGCCAGAAGCAATATTACAAACAAAGTGAGACTCAAGTCCACCGTGAAGAAGACCTATTACGAATATACAGGCCGATCTCCCCGCTTGGAATACGCTGCGAGGTTTAGCAATTATGGAGCAAGGATCCATTGCGAGTGGCGAAATTCGCCTTACCTGCAAACCGCCTCGCCCACAACGCACAACTCCGCGCTCAGCCGATAACTAGTCAACACAAGATGCGACTCTACAAGAGTACATCACCGGTAAAGTGTGACGATGAATGTCTCCAAAAACTATGTTTAGAAAACAAATGATAGGATGGACAACTTCCAAGCAATCCTCAATAGTTTCATATGCTTTAGGGTAAAAACTGGCGCGACAGACTCCTCCATTCCATAAAAGCTATTCACAGAAGGTCTTCGAGTGCTGATTATGGATCACCATTCATTGGTGGACATAGCATATCAGGTCACGATATTGATCCTAGAATACGCAAGCTAAAGGATTCACTAGCGAAACAAGAGAAGTAGTGCAACACAGACGAGTGCGATCAAAACAAAGCAGACTGCAAAGTATAGAAGTCACAAGCGAAACTTGACAGTTTGTCGAAATCGAAAATAGAACCACACGAGGTCCATAAATGCAAAGGAAGGGGGTCGTGTTAGTAAAAACTGCTTAGATTTATTTCGACAGCTACACGCATTTTGAAGGCTACTGACCTGCCAAGTAATTGGGACAGTCAATGAATAGAGATTGAAACATTTTGCCATCTATAGGGAGGGGCAAGTGAGGAACATTGAATAATGTGGTATTTACGTTAGTCAGCACATTAATGAGTTGGGGATAAAAAATTGGAGGTTCCAAATCGGGTACAGGAAAATGAGAAAGTAGCGATACTTAGCAAGGTCCACCTCAACGTTAGTCCAGAATATTCAACGCTTGAAATAAACTTGCAGCTTGCCACCTATACATGGAAGTTCTAAGAGGAAGGTTTCTTCAAAACTATTTGATGAATAACAAACTGATTGTCGACTAAAGTCTACCTTAAATCAAAGGACACTTAATTGTTATAGGCATGGATTTATTATCCTGCTATTCGGCCAGCAATAGCCGACTGTACTGACGCAAAAAATTGGTTGAATAGAGGAGGCAACGAGAGATAAGCGTTGGAATAAAACAGTTCCAAGAAGAAAGGATCAAGAGATCGAAGACTTAAAAACGGTAAAAATACAAGCATTCTTCCCCCACACTTGCTACTGATGCACATACTTGACGTCCCAATTTTCTCATCTGGGCGCAGTGTCATGTATAAGTGACATCTGTTATTTGTCATTTTAATGTTAAGCAGTTGCACAAAATTGCGGCAAAACATACTAGTAGAGTTTAAGGTAATAAAATTGATGTGGAATATTCGTGCTCTGGCAATAACTAGCATTTCCTAGTTTCCCTCTATCAAAACCATAAATCATCTGGAGCGGAATGATGGACTTTCTTCTGAGTTCCTGAGAGTGATCGCAGTAACCAAACAAGATATTCCAGTACCTTTCGTTTCTCACTAGTGGGACGGATTTACGCCACCTGCCTCCCAGCCCACTGCGCGGAAATCTTGACACGATCTGATTTATTTCCAGCTTTACCGACTAGCTAACAATAGAAATGAATGAAATGGGAAATTGAAAAGTTCTCGCCATGAATTTACACACCCATTAATTTGGTAGAAACTACACAAGAAATACCATACGCTAATTTGCAAGTGTTGCCATTTGAAGAGCAACCGTGGCACGCAGTTAAATCATATCCACACGACCGTTTCTTCAAAAAGGCATCCACCGTAAGAAATGAACAGGGAAGCATTGGCATACCGAAAAATGCCATCCGTAGCCAGACCATACTGTCGGATGAATTCGGCGGTTTTGTAGACAACCCGGGGGACATATTTGGTCTCGGGTGAGGTGTAGGCGAACACTTCGGAGAGATGCGTACCGAAGAGCCCTGCAAGTGTCAAATCAAGCGGGTAAAGCAACAAGGCACTTCCTGCCAGTCTGCTGCCATTTAATGCCAAAATAGGCAGAATCTCAAAAAAAGGGTTATGTAGGTAGGTATACTATTGAGTGGATTTTATAGAAGTAATCCGAGGTTCAAATATAAAATCATGATTGCCCAAGTTCGTTAATATCCGATGATCTTGAATAATGGAATACGTGTTAAACAAGCCAATGAAGAATGCTATTTTAAGTGATGTTACACCCCATCATTTATATTACTGTTGTCGACGCATAAACCGTTCAGTGTGTTTACAATGAGTTTATTCGGACTGCTAACTTTGTGACCATTTCAGGGGGGACTGCGGCGCTAAACTATGGTTTATTTTAAAGGCGGAAACTGGGCTTTCGGGAATACAAACGAAGCACACCAGGTGAGACAAGATCCCAACTACAAAATCACAAAAACTAGCTTATTAATATTAGGAGCTTGCAACCATAGAGAAACTTTCAAAGCATCAATTTAGAACCCAGGTATGGGTAGACGTTTCCACGGATTGCGCCACATTACTTTGGAAACTCAAGACGAGCATAAGTTCACAAAATTCGTGAATGTTTGAAGAGATTTTAGCTTCAGCTTGAATGTGATTGATACGGTACTGATAAAAATTGGATGGAGTAACGGAAGTTTCAGCAAAAATGCACAGAAATGCGTCCCTTAGTGCGTTAGGGCTACTGAGACTAAGACATCGATTTGGGATTTGGGGAGGAGTGTAAAAATCTGCGAGTCTCACCAAGTTGTCTGGACAAAAAACAGAGCGAACATAAATTAACGCAAGCCAGCCGTATCAGTGGATGACAACAACAGCCAGACACACCTATGAAGGCAATTACTGGATGAAAACGTCACTTAAAATTGACATTTCAACCATAATATGATCAGAAAGCTGTCATCGATGAAGACAGGACAGGGTAGCGGAACAGCTGTTGGTTTACTTGAGCCATTTTTCACTACACAAACTATTCATTCACCGCCGTTTTAGTCCCATCTTGCTGGCATGCCTTTCTGTTCGTGCTCTATAAGGCGGCCTGGAAGAGGAGTAAACGGAGAGACAGGGAAATCCCAGATAAAAAGTACTCTGTAGTAGATTTACTGATAGGTGACCCTTCTACAGACCATCATAAGCTCAGACAGTGTTTTACGGTTGCATCAAGTTATTTCTTTAGTGCATGCTACAGCGAAAGATCGCAACTCTTAGGGGCTTGCATTGCATGCCTGATGGAGCATAGACATATGCCAGTCTTTCGGAGGTATTCTACCATGAGCTTCACCCTTTGTCCCATGTCTTAAATCCCATGTCATAAAAGGGTACTTTTAAGTTCGTTTTTACACTGAGACTAGCAGTGATTCGGTTCCAAAGTTGCCGAAGCGTCTCACCAAATTGGTTTCACAGCGTTTTTTGAGGGTCGGCAGTTGAACGCACCAGTCCAAAACCAGATGGCAGAGAATTTGTTATTCTAAATTACCAGCTAACAATTCATTACATTCAGGAAGACCCTCCATCATTAATAACAGTGAACTACGTGTCAAAAAAAACAACTTCCAACCACGTCTAACGTAATGTTTTGCGTCCATACCAACTGGAAGGGAAACTATGGAAGCTAAGTAAACGATTACTTCGTTCCTTCACTGATGACAAATAAGCTTCCAGAATTATCCCTTTTTCTTTGCTTCATTCGCCTTATAAAAATTCGCTACGCATTTTGGATTGCTCGCCGCCTGACTTGTGGTGAAAAACGCCTTTGTGGCATTGGTTTTCCCAAAGCACTCCACCTACTATCCACTCCATCCCTCCTAAGGTACCACCTCCAAATTTTCCGCTTACTGTAGCGAAAAAAAGACTGAGATTTTATCGATACAACTCGAACGTGTGAAAGAGGAATTCCCCCCTTTGGAAACACTCAAAAAAAGCCATTTTTACAGGACAGCCCAAGAATTCATGCTGCAAAACTTACCTGTGCGACGGCCCGTACCTTGGGATAGGGAGTGGGAGAGAGGGAGATGCTGCATCACCCTGTTAGATTATCTTTGCTTTTTACCTCTCTTCTTCTCTTCTCACCAGACAATCACATGTGGAGTAGACAGTTGGGGGATAAAACTGAGAGGTAAACGGTGGCTACAGCTAGATTTTTTGGCCCTAGAGACAAGTCGTTTCATAGAATTGGAATTCACAAGCTTGTTTTTTGTTGGGAAAGGATGGAAGAATGAAATAAAATCTGTAGAAATGTCTTCTACAATGGTTTAATCTTTATTGTAAAAAACGACACGAATCTATTTAGCTGTCTCATGCTTTACATAAAAGTGGAGAATAGTCGTGTAGAAAGTGGAAATTCACGAAACCTAATCACCTCGATTGATGAACATGTTAGATACCTCAATAAACCGCCATTTATTTTCAACACAGAAAGAGCTTTCCAGAGTGAACCCACTTAAGGGAATATAGAGGTTGATCGCAGTTTTTACCTACGGGAACGCTAATCGATTTGATGGAAATGAATTAGTTCTAAAATGCTAATAACTCACTTTGCGGTGGAAATTCTATAGGACTGAAGTGTTGGATTAACTGAGTGTTACAATGCAACTCCACTATGGGCGGAAAAGACATTTACAAGCCAAGGGATCAAGGTAACTGGATCAAATGAAGCGCAAAAAAGGCACACCAAGGACTTCAAATGACCAGAACAGGTTAGTCAACTGTGTGTTTGTGTACATGCGTGCATGGGTGTGCATGTGCCTAAGTTCACGCCAAAATTCAGTGGATTGTTGAGTAAACCTGAGCCAAAATGCGTGATATAGTTTGTTGTGCTGAGCTCTGCATATGCCACGGTGAGATCACACGTAAGAGGGATTACAACAACAGGAAACAACAACAACCAGGGTTGTTTGTGCGGCCTACACGTACAGAACACTACCATACCGCAGAGTGGGAAAAGAAGACAAATCTGGCCACACCATGGCTCTTGACTCCATTTAGAATGACTATCCCGGGTTGTTCTACCCTCCACAACTCACTCGGCTTACACGCCCATAATATACTGCCATCGTCTGCGGGAGTAATCCACGTCTAGCGTTTGTCTCCAAATGAACACCTCTTCCGTACATTTAGTCCAACATGGGTCATGATAACTGAGAACTCTATCCATAACTATTCTTGTCGATTGTCTGGGCAGCTTTTAATGAGGAGGACGAGAGTGAGCGTGAAGGATGCAGATCAAATAAACAAACCCTTTCAATCTCGCACGATTCGACTACCACGCCACGGATCCCTACTTACGGTAACTTCTTATGGCACTATCTTTTCAGCCTTTCCACGAGTTGATGGAAAAACTTGCTTTATAGCGACTTAAGAGATAACTGAGACTTTAAGTTACCAAATGGTTGCTTTAAACTGATACACGTTCCAGGTGATGAGAAAAAAGGGATTAAAAGGCTGGCGTTAAAGATACTTTCTTCAAAGTCACAGGCAGAATAGCGCTTATGAAAGCGTGAATTTGGCCAAATCATTAGCTAGTTTGAAATTTTGAAAGAAACATGAGGTTTCCCATGGAAATCGTATGGATAAGTAAGTCGCTACAGACGGAACTAGTAAACTCACTGTGGTTTAAAATAAAAAATACATAAATAAAAATGCACAGCTTCTAAGACCCATTGTTCCTTTAAAATTACAAAATTATAGTCATTTATTATCCTTTTGAAAAGTCCAGGCTGAGCCTATTTGCTTCCATTGGACCACAGTGCGTAGTCCTAACCAGGATGGTAGACCTACCACCACCGAGTTTGAGGTAGAGCTGTTTCCGGAGAGCTCGAATCCAATCCCTTCGTTCGTCTACTGATGGGGCACTCAGAACCAAGGACTGCTTTTGCTCAGAACCCCAAGTTTTAGCTAAAAAGTAGGGAAAAAACGCCTCGAGTGAAAGAAAAAATAATTAATTAGAACCACAATCAAGTAAACCAGAAACAATGTTCCAATTTGAAGTAATACAGTTAGATTAGTTCTGGTGAAAGGATCACAGCACTTTCTCCTTCGAGAAGGCCATTATCACAACACGTTTTGTTAGTGAGAGAAGAAGGGGGCCTTTTGTCCCCCCCATGGGGTGGAGGAGAAAGCTCCGATTTGGATAAGATTAATGAGCTTCAGACGCCGAATAGGCCAAGTGATTAATGCAGCCCAGAGGAGGTGGGGGGAGGGGTACACAAGAAGGCGAATTCTGTATTTAAAAGTGAATCCATACTAATGAGGTGACAACGATAAGCGCTAAGCTCGCTAATTTCAAACGGCCTAGTGAGCATTAAAGAATGAAGAGGAAATCTCGACTTCACAAAACTGTCTATCATTGCTAATCGCTGTCTTGCTAGATCTTCTTCCTTTCTAATAATAAGAGAAGTAAATGTAGAGAATTGGTGCAGATACAAGCACCAATGCCCTCAACCACATAGTAAATGCACTCTTAATAGCTCTTCAGTTGCAAAAAATGAGGGTAAATGGAATTCCTCGAAGGGTGCTGCGAATAATTCTTAGACTCAGGTAAAAGCATTTTGTACCTCCTCACAATTAACCATCAGAGAGGGCGAATAAGTGCCGACATTCTGTGGGAGAGACGATGCTGCAGCAGCCAAACTGTCACAAGAACCAAGATACAAATGCACCAACTCCAGGTAGTGCGACATTGCACAACTCCCCAAAATGCGACACGACGAGTCTTAGGACCTAAAGGTCACGCATTGAGCAGTCCAATTCCAAAACAGTTCTTGTGTAATCGCATATAAGCAACCCTCACATGTACTATAATTCGTGTGAGTAAAGTTAATAAGGTGTGTCGTTACATAAGTGGGGGAGCTTAATTGAGTGAAGGAGAACTGAAGGCCACGCTAGGTCATTAGTTACATTTTAGAGGAGACCAAGCTTCAATTTGGGGCTTATTAAAACAGCGTGCATGGGTATCAAATTAACAAATTATTTCAATCTGTTCGAATTCATTCAGTGTTTACATGTCTTGCTAATGTACCAAAATACACATCTACGCACACAAACGCATGACTCAGGTGTGTTTTGAGGGACGCGGTGAAATATTTCACAGCAATTTATGATAATCACGAGCGAATTCAGGAAGACCACCCGTCAGGCGAATTAGATGTCATCAATCATAACCGCTATGGGGTTTTGTGATTTATGTCTTTTTAAAATCACCACTAAAGCGATTATGAGAGCAATGACCTTGAAGCATACATATTATCCGGTTTCACCACTAAACATTTTAGCCAACTGTTCGGTTTGCGCTAAAGCGAATCCACCAAAAGAACATCGACCTAAGGGCACAAACAGATGACAGCGCGGAATGCACACACCAAAGTAAAATGGCGGTGTAATTGTGTTCCAGGTACTGTTTACACTGCAGAGGTAGTGAGAACACTGCCAGAATAATGCATGGTAATCAGAAGGGATTCCACGTGAGCAGCGATGAAGTGAATGAATATTTGAGGAGAACGAAAACAGATTGATCATTCACATGCAACTGTGAGAAAAAACCAGGACTCATCACTGAGTCAATCGCTCAAAGGATAGAAAAACAACAAAAACAACAAGGGTACACTATGTTATATAAGAGCAGATTTAACATCTTAAGTTCCATGTGGGCATCCACTATCAATGCGTGATCAAATAAACCTTAACCGGATGAGAATTAATGTGCAAAGATTGCAATAAGAAGGAAGAACCAGACGAGGCATACACTTTTTGACAACAAAATTGAAAGCTTTATCTTCAGCGGTGGCGTCTGTCTCACAGGCCACCACCTCCATAGCATCAGATGGACCGATTTCCAGAGCTCCAATGAGTCGTATTTGCTCTGAGTCTGCGTAATACTCTAAAATCCCTTGACGCAGGACAAAAAAGCGACGCTTCCATGTGCGAAATTTGCCTCCTTGTTTTCGTAACCATCCACAGTGTTGAATTTGTATTGCTGAACCATTCGATGTGGGCACACGGACGGAGCTCTGGCAAAAAGTTAGAAAAAGATTTCCAGTGAAAAAAAGCTTCTTCAAGGATGGAAGAAACCAAAACAGACCTCATTCAAACCAAATGTAAAATGGTACCCACTTGAATAAAAAATAGCGACTCACAAGTATAGGGGATGCGTTCCGATATTACATAGTGACACACCAGCGGCTTGTCAGAACAAAGATACTTTTCAAAAACCAAAGAGGTACTGGTGTTACCACAAACAATTAGGATAGACAGATGTCTACCCCGAAAAAAAAATACCAAGAGGACATAAATCCTCATCGGAACTAGAAGAATTCAACAAGTTGAACAATAGCCTACCTGCTGAAAATCAACCAACGAGTAGAATAAGTAAAACGCCTTCTAAAACTCATCCACGTGCCGTTAAACTATGCGATAATAATAGTCAGGCTGGATAAAAATAAACAAGGCTGTGAGCAAAATACGCTAGAAGCACAGTGCAGCCCCAAGCATATGGAATTATACGACGAAATTGGGATGAAGGAGAACTGCAAAAGTAGTCTCCGAATAAAAGGGGGAAATAATTCACAAACAAGTAGTTCCAATAACAGAAAATACTGGAAACTAAAACCAAGACGCTAGGTTTGTAGTTCGCATGGGAAATTGCACATAACCATGAATACACGATCGCAAGCGATGACCTAGGCCACTTCATTCCAAGTAATACAAACCCTTACGCTTCTTGCGAACTTCCTGGTCGACATTGTGCGGGACATATGCCAACCGGCAAGAATTGAATATCCACTACTCAAACATAGCGCGTCTTTTCAAGGTGCTTTTCTGACCTTTCCCAATCGAGTAAGCTAAAACAGAAATAGCTGTTTGTGTTAAATCAAATCAAAGTCATTTTTAAAAATACCTAGTCTTAATTTGTTTTGTTTGGTTGTAAGTCACCAGAATTTTTTAATCTACTTGTTTTAAGTGATGGCTTTATTAGCGCAATTTTAAGTCAAGAAAGTTTATACCATATGATTTTCGGTTTGTTCAGCGTAGCTTACATCCACAAGTAAGTCGTTTTGATGCTGTGATGTGGTACGATGCTACGAAATGCGCTATTACTAAATACGATGGCACATTTTTGCTTTTATTATTCAGAAATATGACACCTACTTAATGTTTCAGAATTCGTACACATTCTTCTCGTAACACTACTAATAGGTTAAGTGCCTCATTCTCCCTGTAGCACCCCGAGACTTCCCTTTAGGTAAAAGAAGGCATAGTACTAGGGCAGAATACATATTCCGGGAAGAGAGGGATATGGGGGCTGTTGGCACGGCCTGGAGGCCAACCAACCAACTAGTACCATGTGGCCACCAAAGTGAACGAAAACAACAGTTCGAACAAACAAATCTTTATTCTCCCATCTTAACCTTCTCTGTCAGTAACGTTATGAACAGGGAACAGTGATCACAGGAACGCACGCTCAGAATATGCGTCCCCCAGTTATAGAGGTCGCTAAAACCGTTTTCACTCAGAGGTGCATTGAAACAAATGCACACTTAAGTGGTGTTCTGGAATATATTTATATCAATCCACGTCCCCATCAAATGCTTGCATTTAATCTTATTAAAACCGGAATTTACTGTATAATGCTTATGCTGGTTAAATGCGCCTTTTAGATAGGAAGCAAGAAAATCAATCGAAAACCTGTGAAAGACAAGAGTTTGGAAATCTTTGAAGCAGAGAAGAGTTCAGCATCCCGATATCCCTAAATCTGCGTTCCATTCCAACCAGCATGTTCTGTCAAAGGGTGTGCAGACTAGGTACCAGGAGTTAAACGAGGAAAGCGCCACAATTCGTCCATCCTACTAATGCTCCAAATTTTTTAACTCTGTACTTTCTATCTTAAATTAGAAACTCAAATAATTGATGGGAAGGTCGAGTAAACTGAAGCGTGTTTAGAAAATTACTTCTTGTGGCTCGGGTTTTGGTTGAGAGGGTGAGCACATTCATCTTCGAATACAAAGTCTTTTATTCGGGGCTTAAACTGTTGGGCAATTTTGTCTTCCGTGTCCAGAATTCATTCGACGAATCCTTTGCACATGGAGTAATGGTGCATTTACTAACTTGTTCTTCTGCCTTACAGTATTTTCCATTGATGGTTGCAGGACTTCACCTAGGTGGGCATGTTATCCCTTAAGTTACAAGGCAGCCCAGACTTGACACGCGCTTTAGACAAATCTGCCAGTACATTGGGCTTTTTGTTTGTCATTCGTTTTATGTACAAAATTGGGAATGCTCCGATGCGTGGTAAAACACGTATGCATACGTATGCACTGATACTATGTGTTGGACCGAACATTGTAATCTTCAAGATTTTGTAGGATTGAAATTTGTAAGCCATCCCAACAGGTGGAACACTTAAGGCATACATTTAAAGGGGAAAATCTCCAACTTTCTTACTTCTTAGTGGGAGCCGTTCGAAGTCTTAAGCTTGGTCGCGTCTTGAGGATCGAAAAGACTTGAGTTGGCGCGTTACCAAAGTCGAAAGTTAAACAATCGAGACATTATAAATAACTCATGATAGATAAAAGGTTCTGCTTAGATAATCGACACATAATCACGGAGGTGACCTGGGAAAGTTCATCCAGCATCGTAAATGATCGAATAAATATGTTTAGAGTTTTTCAAATCCTACATAACAATAACCTCCTTTACGCCATAAAGTAGATAGGCAGACAAACAGGAGAACCTGATATTCAAATGCAAAATTTATGCTATGGTTGAGATGATCCCTTCCAAATGAGACTCAATTTAACGAGTTCATATCGTCCAAAGGTCATTTAAATCAAATTAGCCCTTTTGAGTTAACAAGAAAACCACTTCTAAAAGTCAGAATTGCAACAATACTTCGACACAGCCCTCTATTATACTCATCCACTCAGCTCAGTGCTTAACTAACGCCTAAAGAACTTCGACATAGACAGATTTGCTAGCACGACTGAACTATTCAAAAACATCATGCTTAGCCCCGTTATCCGTGTTGGTGGTAGATCTGCAGGCTTCCACTGCTTCCATCCTTGTTTCAATGATTCCAAAGCGAAATAATATGCACAAGTTTTGTTTGCGTGTGTTGATGCAAATTCCAGACTTCTGGTTTCATTTGCCTAAACGTACACGGCAAAAGCGGAGAGCTGTCTAGGTATTCATCCGATGTGGTCCGGCTCCTTGAGATTGTAAGTGTATGCGATGAGTGTTTTTCGTGTTGACGCGAAGATCTTGGTCTGTTGTGGCGTTGGCGGACAGGTGAGATGCTGGTCAGGCGTCTAGAGTTTGGTGTCACGCGTGCAGACTGGATGTTTGTTCGCATAGATGAGGGGTGAGTGTTGTTGCAGGGTTGAAGCCATGAAGACTGAGGTGGTCAGTGTCGTGTACGGGGATGTCTGTGGAGGGTATGTTAGCGTGTGTGTGGGTGTGGGCGAAGTGGGCGGGTGGAGTTGTTGCTGGGCGAGCGTTTTGACTGTGTGAGGACATGTGCAAGCGAGTGGCAAAAGTGATGGAGCAGACTTAGTGCATACCAGTGGGTGAAGTACCGACCGTCAGGGTGATGCGCCTATTCAAAGTTTGGGTGTGGGGTGTAGAGACGGAAGTGATGTGGGGAGGTCTGGGGTGCCTTTGTTTTCGAGGGTTTGTTTGGTGGAGTTGCACTTGCCGTAGCTTGTGAGAGGTTGGGTTGACTTGCAGTCGTGATTAGATGGGAGGCACCTCACCGAGTTCCCGTACTTTATTGAATGAAACGTACCTGTGGAATTGCTAGTATGAGTAGTTGCTAGGTTGTTGAATGTATGACTCTGTTATCGTCCGATGATAGCCTTCAATTTTGAGGCAGGAGAATAGGTCAGATGTGAATCGCAGGCAAGACTGTGTGCTTTCACACTGTTTGGTTCTCAGGTAGCTGTACCATTGGATGCCATAGATGGAGAGGTTGGATTGGAGGCGAGATGTCTTACAAGGTGGTTTTTTGGTGTTGCTCATTGAAAGGTGGCCGACCACAGCGAGGAGAATAGGATGACAGTGGAGAATTTGGCCAGCATCTTTGCGCCCAACATTCTACGTCAGGCGGACTATGATCCGGATGTGGAGATGTCAGTCACTCCCGTCATCACCCTCACCATCGCCGGTTTCATTCGTCGTCACGAGGAGCTCTTTCGCTACGAACTGACGCATTTCGCACAGCTGCGCTGCGCTGCTCTCGCTTCCACCGTCGCTGGTGCCATCGGACCTGCTGCTACTGCGACACCTTTGGTGCTACAGCAGCAGACTCGCCAAAACTACTCTGAACCACCACCAGAAAGCGCTGCTGGGTCGACAACCTCCGTTCATTCCAGTCGCTACAAATCGGGTGAGTTGGGTTGGGTTGTGTTGGTTTGGTTTGCCGCAGTGAAGGTTGTAATGGCCAAGGTGCATGGAGTGAGGTGTGATTAACACGGGTGTGCACAATTGGAAGATGAGGTGATTGGGACTATTGAGTGTATGCCGTGGTGGCGCCAAGATGGGGCAAGTAAAGGCGAGATTCGGCATCTTCATCACTGCCTCCGAAATGTGCGAGCATGTGATTTTTGCTTGTTTTGACATTCGTGTGAATTTGAGAGGTTATGTGTATGTTGCATCCTTTCTCTTTGTGAGTCCGTGTGCAATTTAGCACATTCATTTAAACTTGTTCTCTTTTCCAATGCTTCATTTCTATTGCTCTTTGGAGCCCTCTTTACTAGGTTAACTTGCTTTTGAATGCACTTTGTATCCGGTATAAGTTAACCTTTTTTGGGAAAGAATATGTTGGGTTGTCGAATTACTTGGCTATTGACGTTTCCGTGTGCATACCTTGAGTCCTACTGGCATTGCTTTTGTGAATTGAGATGTATGTCAGCTAAAATATGACTTTTTGTAAAAGAGGTTAATTCAATTTTTTTTAGAATCTCTTCGTGTTCAGTGGAGATCTGCTTTGTCGGTAAAAACGTTTCCAACGCGTCAACATTAGTTTCTTAAAATCTTTGCTCTCAGGGTAACTGTTAATACGTGCAGCATTACTATTTTTTTAAATTGCCAGATTATGAAATGTGATCCATAATCCTTCATTCCGGTCTGTGCCTTTTAAGGAGTGTGAGTTAGCGTTGTCATTATAGTTGCTACTGTAATAAATTTAAGTAGGACTGTGGCACCGTTTTCAGTCTCAGACTCCAACTAAGCTAAAAGTAATCTTTATTCTTAGTTCGAAGGATCAATATCTTTTTCCCAGTTAAGGACCATTAATCGTTGAATTCTAATTGCCGATTTGTGATTTGGACCGTTTGATGAGCGGCAGACCATCCCGTTAGATAGGTCAGAATTTTACAGCAAATCAAGGTACTTAAGACGTATCTTTAATTTTCACCATTCTGGGTGAAGTTGGGATTATCTTATGATCTATTTTCAGGAAGTATTTTTATTGTAAAACAGTCCTTTGCCAGGATTTGAGAATTGAAGACTTTCAAACTGCAAGACTCTCCTATCTACCTGTTGAATTTTATTTTCCATAGTAGGCGTGATTGGTGTTATGCATTCACCATGGTAAAGATGATGTTCTAAACTAAGTTTCCTTCGTGTCATTTATCAATGGTGAAAACTCTGGAGTATGAGTACAATCCAACTTACTGACTAATTTCATTGAAGCAGGTACGCGAATGCTAAAAGTACATCCTCGTAACAAGCAACTAGTGTGAAGTTTAGTTTTTCTCTCCAACCATAGTTGCTCTCCGTGTGAAAAGACTGTTTTTCCTTAAAATCTGGGAGTTAAAAATCTTTCCGTTCTTTGTTGGAAAGCTTCAGTTGCCTTTTTTAGGTAGAGCACTTTCTGATACCTTTGAAACTTCACGGTATAACGGGTAGATATTCTTTGAAATTACTGCAGTCTTCAGCCGTTTTTAACATTCTCATGTCTCTTGACCCTAGTC
Source organism: Taenia solium (assembly GCA_001870725.1). Classification (NCBI taxonomy): domain Eukaryota; kingdom Metazoa; phylum Platyhelminthes; class Cestoda; order Cyclophyllidea; family Taeniidae; genus Taenia; species Taenia solium. The sequence continues at coordinate 70,307 of MIEF01005934.1, read as the reverse complement.
TTAATCTTTCGGAACGGTACGCAGAAGCTACTGGAATGTGTAGATGGAGATGAACGTGTGTTGGACTTTAAGTCTTTGCCAATAGCCATCGGATCGGTGATGTCTCCTTGTTTATACGCTGGTATAGATTTGTTTGTCTCCACGTTGCTAAACAAACACACTTCATTGGCCCCACATAGGTAGCCTGACGGACCCCTCGAACTCACAATCACAGGGTCAGATCTGGTTCTCCCACGATTCGCGTCACGCGTGCACACTCTCTCGACAATCCACCATCACCGGTGTCTCGCCCAACCGCTGTCTGAATGGACGTACCGCCTCCGCTGACCGTGATTCCTCATCCGGCGAGTTCCAAGACAGTCTACAGGTAGTTAGGCTGACACTTCCTCTCCTCCAAGATGAATATTATTGTGCTACATAGTGTCCCCCATATGTCTTCTTCAAGTAAAAGCTAAATATTACGCACGATTATAAGGGCATTGCTTTTAGTTAACGAAGGTATTTTGTGATTGCTGGTACGCCACTCAAAAAGTCTTTCTCCCGTACAGGTGCCAAAGACAAGCTCCTCCTCACCCGCCAGCAACAATTGCGTTTTGGGTGCATCTGAGGCCGCGTTGGAGACTGTAGCAGAGCAGCTGCGCCACTGGCGCTCTGTAGCATTGGTGGCACGCGCCGAAGCGGTGTGTGAGCGCGCAAAGTCTCGCGCATTAACTGCCGAACTGGCACGAGCCCGCTGCGACCTTAACATGGCGGAGACGGAGTTGGGTCTGCTTCGCAAACGCCTCTCCCTTCTCGAGTCAGCACTGGCTGCTTCTCGTTCCGGTGGTTTTGGTGCGGGCGGTGGCGTGGCTCCCTCCGCCTCCGTCCCACGTAACCTGCGGTGACGGTATAGTGCAACCCAACTGGTTCGACACAATCCGACCTCATGGGTTTCCATCCTGCTTTCCTCTTATTTTATATACTATGCACATATATTATCCCATATCACCTTGTTTATCGTATGCTTGCCTTTGCTTGAAGAGCATGTTTTTTTCATTGAGTCCTTTTCTCTTTGTGGTTCCCCATAGCTGGAACACTTGCTGAACTTTTATACGAAGTTATTATAGGTGAAAGAGTTCATTTTAAAAAGTATCTTTAATTATGCAAAGCGCATTACTTTAAATAAATTTAGAGTGGGTTAAATCTGTAACTACTTTATTGGGTGTATCGCTTCAGTTGGACTCGGAGGATGCGCCGCCCAGTGGAAGTACAAGGGTTGATGCCCAAGCACCTGCGAAGCCAGAGCGAAGAGTTAAACAAAGAGCCGAAGCATTAGAGAAGGCTGCTTGACAATGTTAGTCTTCCATATTTGTTTCACATGTTTACGACTTTATTTTTGGATCTTCAAATAGGGCGACATCAAACAACAAGAACTGTGGGCCCATATGAGTAACACTTTCTTATGTGCAGACATTCCGTGTGGATAAAGGTTTCTCGTTGACAATGGTACTAACGTCCCTAGGTGGATGCTCACCTTTGACAATTCAGTCATTTACCATTGCTCGTTGGGTCTAAATTTTATTTATTATAATTTTGCATCATTTTAGTGAGCCGAAATTGGGTTTAACTGATTTAGACCAGGCGTGTTCTAAATTCTGACTTATGGGAGTGATATTCGCATACTGAATTTTTAATAGTAGTAAAGTAGAAGCAAGTGACTTTCGTAAAAACACAAGGCTGGGTTTTACGGTCGTTCGATGTCGTTTGACCCGTATCATAAGATAGGAACTCTAAGTTGACATGTTTTTCACCCTCAGCATCACTTCGTTTTTCAATTCGATTGCGAAAATAATTACATTATTGTTGCCAACTTCTATGTAAATCGACTAGATGGGGTTTAGCGATTTTCCTTCGCTATCAACACTTCTATAGATGCTGTCGTTAAAATCCTATTGTTTTGAGCGAATGATGTTTGTTATTATCCCACCCTGCATGTTCAGTTGACGATAAATGTCCTCGTATTCCGTTTCATGCTCGTGTGTGGCACATGTTGCTGCTGCTTCCTCTCCTTCGCCTTCTTTGATTTGCCGCGAACATACACGCATACATGTACGCTTAGTGGGCAGGAAGGCAGGCGTCAACGCTGCTACTGTGGGGTAAATACTATGCCCTCACACATGCATCTGTGCATCCCCCCAACCCCCTACGCCACGCCACAGCGGGCATTGCAGGAGCAGTAGCAGCAACAGTAGGAGCATTTGTGGATGAGGGAAGAAGGGGTCGGAGAGGGGGCGAGAGCTGGCAGCTGTTATGTGTTATCGCGTGCTGCAGATACCCACCACCGAGAGAACGCACACACGCACGTATCTACGGAGCCGCCCAACAGAGTGTCTCAGACGACGAGCGCAAATGTGAGCACAGCTGGAAAATGGGTAGCAGATGTTTCTCCATTGCTTCCTCCTCCACCTCTTCTTCCTCCTCGTTTTGCCTCATCTTCTACCAATACAATCACTACTACTACTACCACCACCACAACCACTACTACCATCAGTGCTACTGCTGCACGAGACTTAGGTAGACATTAAATAAGCACTTGATGGCAATTCTTGCTGAGAGTATTCGTCAGATATGGGGATGGAAGTTCAAATTTCCCTTCTATGAGAGAGCGTGCACGTGCTCAATCGAAGTCAGAATATGCTTAATCAAACCACCTATCAATGGAACCACTGCTTCTTAGCGTGCCATTTCAGTAAATACAATGGAAAGTCTTCGTGAAGGTGTGATGATGGACTATGGCTCCAGTGCATTCGTATCACTCCAATTCGCTTTCTTTTTGTATCAATACTTGGTTGACTCAATGCAAAATATCCACAGACGGCCTTAAATCAGTCGCGTACTCCTTCGTGTGTGATTTGCAGATTTTCAAATCGAGTTGATAATAAATGGTTCCACAGTTTTTTTACGTAAAGTATCTAAATGACTCTCTTCTATTTTTGTTGCATCTACCTCCACTGATACCGTTACTGTCTCTGATGTAGCGGAGTGATTGAACATGCACTAAATCAGATCCGACCAGATTAAAGTGAGGTAAGAGCCACAGTTATTCTTGGCTTAAAGTGGGTCTTTTCAATTCTCATTACCGTATCAAATGCCCCAATTCGTAAGAATAGATGAAGACTGCAATAAAAATCTTGAAACTCCTCTTCACGCTAAGAAAGCATGAATTCAGATGCCGATGATAGGGCAGTTTCTTAATTTGATCTACTACCTCTTTTTTTAGTGAAATGGTTACCGCCATTGCTGAAAATTCGGATGCAGAAAATGTTGTTACAACTTTTAACGTTGTGATTGCATTAACACTAGGATTGGAGGTTGAACTAACTATTGATGAAAAGCGTTTGTGTCCATCCAAGCTCTGTAGCTGACTTATCTCTTCATCGGCTGTGTAACCAGCTACCATCACTCTCGCTACTACTGGGTTCCAAAATGCAGAGTTTGTCCTTATGAATGTTTCAAGGATACCAATTCCTATAAATAGAGGGACGAAACTCCATTAAAAAAAACAATTGCGTCGGATGGCTGTAATGCCTTCAAAGTTGTGCTAGTTTTGCATTCAATTTACATTACTACGTGATTTCATTACCAAACTGTTTTAACATTGAATTAATCGTGTAGGTGAGAGGATTTACGCCACTGCTACACAAAATGTAGGCACGTACGCCTTAAAACTTTGCAAACAGACATGCTAGTAAACTGTCACGAACTGCGTCTATACCTTTATTTAGCTCTGCCGCTTGTAGCTGAAATGCAGTTTTTAGCTACCTTACGTAGAATTTTACAAGCGCGAGGCGACTGCCACATCCTAATCGACTGAATGAGTGATTGCACGCTTGAGACCTCCAAGATTTTGTTCCTTACAATGCGCGGAACGGAAGTCACGCATAGACTCGAAAGTGTAAGCCGCCATTGGTGCACAGTGAATCCCTTTGTTCGAGGTAAATCTGCGATAGAGGGGGAAATGACATTCTTGAGGTCATGTCCAACTCCCTCTGTGTGTATGAGTCACCTATGTTGCAAATGCCTTTGGTTAGGATGTGTAATTACTAGTTGCAATGATTTCAAACAGTAGCCACGTCTTCACCAGGTCACTTGGGTTTTTCAAAACGAATTCTCCAAACGAAAACTACCTAACGTACGAACGCCTGCTTCTTTTAAAGGCTCGTAGTAGCATTAAAACAAACTAATTGCCAATTGTTTTTACAGATGTTTTTAGGCTTAAAAATATACAAATTACTCGATGGCGAACTTATGAATGTCGGTAGGACAAAGTGGGTGACAACCCCGAAAATTAACCCCTCATTTTATATCATTTGATATCAGGCACATATTATCAGATACAAGTACCTAAATAGATGCTAAATTTGAGGCAAGTACTGTCTGAAATGGTGAGGGCTCATTGTGATTAATGCTGCAGTCACATCTGATTGGATAATGAGAGGTGGTAATTTCGCCCTTGTCTGCGAATATGCTCTAGTTCCTGTGGTACGCTTACATTCAGGTGCTTGAAATTAAGTTCTAATTAAAATAAAACACTTTTGGGAACAATGCGGTATTTAAGTTACTGTATTTTATTAACCGTCTGGAATGGGTGAAAAGGCTCCACAATTTCACCACCACCTTTATGATTGTGTTGCACCCAGATCCATTATTTTTGGTTAGCTTACTTTATTGTTACCGCAAATAGAGGTGACAGCAGAAGTGCTTCAAATGGCTTGCCATATTTGGTTGCCCATGAAAGTGAGAGTAGCATATAATTAAGTTTGAAGTTTATCCAATTTTACGGACGCCTCATTAGTAAATTAGACCGCCTATGTCCAGGCAAAGGCAAATTCTCTGCTCAAACAGGATTTTATGCAAGGTCAATTAAAATGCGTTTCGAAGACTGTTCCATATTCCATAAAAAGAAATCGATCTTCAGATTTGCATTTTAGCCAATCGCCCTAGCTGGTTCGCAGAGCACTTTTAAATGCAAAATTCTGGCAATCCTTGGTCTCAAGGATGAGTAAAAATTACTTATTTCGTATAGTCTACAAAGATGGGAACAATGAAAACGTCGCTGGATAACCACAAGTGCGGAATGTTGTTACAACGAATCCTTGAATCACTTCCCGAGCCATATAATTCAAGGAATGCAACCAATGGTGTCGAAGTTTAGGAATCAAAACGAGTGGTAAATAAACCTCAAAATCATGAAAGATCACGTCATCAAAGGAAAAATGTAGTATATAAGGGTAAGGTTGACCTCGTCGCACCTCGAGGCTGTGCTGAAGATGAAAAAAGTCATAAGACTAGGGCAGAATATTTACTATCAGCCAACTGAAGGGCTTGAGGGCTACTGGCATGGCTGCTCAGACGAGATACATTGACGAAGTCCTAAGTGGCCCGTTGCCAAACTGTAGAGTTAAAGTTGCAATTGGAGCATTGCACTGTAAGCATATTTTCGAGGAGTTTTGACTAATCCCACATATTTGTATTTTGAGTCGAAAAGTAAGAGCGATTATGATTTCAGCTGGAAAAGGATATCCCCAATGCTGTTTTGCCGAGATAATAGCAAATTCTGTGATCTGCTAGGTCATCTCCTTAGCTTTTTATCATAGTGGTTTGTTTGCTCTTTTATCCTAATCAATCTTTCTGCAATAAAAGCATTTCACAATGCGATGACAAAAGAGGTAGTACTTTTTTTCAATCACCTCCGATTTCTTAATTATTTCTCCTCCTCATTCCTCTATGGTTGTCTTCAGGAGGTTTTCACTCATCAAAAATGGAAAGATGGCGTCCTTTGTTCCATTTGTTTCCACTTTATTCACCATTAAATCAATGTTCCATGATTTTAGGTAGCTTTTCTTCTTTAAAAGGACCGCCTTTGATCTTTACATACTTTCTTCTTGAAGATGTCCGAAAGCTAAACAAGTGTAATTTGGCATAGGCTGGTGCACTTAATGCATAAAGCCTTTGCTTTATTCACCATTAGCTTAAGCAGCAGCATTTTGTTGCTCTTAGTCCTGGTCTCCTTTAGTGCATCGACAAAAAATTTGCTCAAAAATAGGTCGCAAAAGCTGCTCACCACAACCGCAATGCCATTCTCCAGATTGGAATCACTGAGGCATAATGAAGCTTTTTTCCATTTGCATTCCAGTGATGAAGTTATTTGCAACGGGATTTATAATTAAGTGTAGTTTGAACAAGCACAATGTGTAGGATTCGACGAATTTGTGCATTTAGCTCTCCTAGCTACTGTTAATGCATTGTTGTTGTGTAGGACACGGCGCCCGCTATTATGTAATGGCCATAAGTAAAGTAGGTTTCTTTCGATGTGGCGAATGAGGAAATTTCGGCTACCATAAGAGTCATGGTGAGTCACCTAATTAGTCAACAATAGCCCTCTCAGCATGCACAGAATCGGAGCACGTGCGACGAAATTTCGGCAATATTTCCTCACATCGCATTTAACACAAGAGGGCGCTCCTTAAAAAAATTCTTTCATCTCTTGACGCTAGTGTCATTTGTCAAACCGGAACATTCAAAACAGTAAAATATGGAGCTAGCAATTCGATATAGAATAAACCCTTTTGTTTTATATCTTAAGTCTTAATTAGACTTCATCGATGTAATATTACGGAAACTTTGTTCCCATCATCCCACATAAAGCCTTCAATGTCTGTGTGACATGCTGATAATCTATCACACTGACAGATAAGTCGAACAACAACGTCTGATGGGAGTGACTGATTATGTCCCTCACTTATTCAGCCATGGATCTTCCTCTACCAGTACAAAACTCATTCCTAGACTTTGATGAGCAATTTTTTTCAGTAAGTCGGTTGTGCGCCACTGTTCCTACTTTGATCGCAATTTTTACGTGACAAATACGGAGTCTTGGCGCCCATCAGCTGTCCCTCAGACTTTTGTCATGGCTTCAATCAATTCCACACTGTCCCAATCACTATTTTGCCAGCTGCCATAGAACCGAACTCAACTAAGGTCAAATGTCTTTTAGTTCGGGACCGGCTTCCCTATTTAATGGTTACCCTAGCAACAGGCTGCTCTACAGCTTAGATACAACATTTTAAAGAGCCTGAAGCGCTAAGACTCATCGTGTAATCCGTTTCGTGTTTCTTATCTAATGCTAGTGTCAACTAAGCATTATAAAGGATTTGAGGTAAAAATAAGGACGTTGAGTTCTTTGCTGTTGGAGCGATGTGTTGGATTTGAGAACTAATCGCCGTGGAAGAAAATGGGAGGTTTGAAAAGGGGTAAATCGTGGATGCAGTAGTGATGAGACTTACGATGAGAGCCTTCATAATTACCGGTTTGATACCGATGTGCCAATTGCGTACACCTCGAAAGGTGGCAATTTGTGGTGTTGCCATGCTGTCCCCCTCCCTTCTTCAACATTTAATCAAGTCTAAATTTAGCAACACAAAACCGTTGGCTTCCAAAAAAGCCCAAAACATTGTTTAAGCAGCCTCTCTTGCATGTGCATCAAAGTAATAGGAAAGCATAAACTGTAATATGACAGCTTAAAAAGGAGACTTCTTTTGTCCGTAGTTCTGGTCTATTTATGCACGTGACCTTATTTACAAGGGGCAAATTCACAATCTACATCTTTTGAGCTTTATTTATCGGCAAGACTTTGAAAATTGTTGGATTCATCCATAGCCACATCGAAGCTGACCCGCGCCCCGAAAACATTTCTTGTTTAGGCCTTTAAATCCCCTTAGTTTAATCTAGACAATTTGCATTCCTGGCATTACTAGCCTTTATTCGGGCAATAAAGCAAGCAGAAAATTTGCGCGCGCAAAAGAAAGCTTTACAAACGGAGCCATTAAGTTGTGCCTTAGTGATTATGAAGCGAAATTCCACTGAGGTCTATCTAACCACATGTGCTCTATGAAAACATGCTTCATAAAGGTGTAGAACGCTACTTCAACATTTATATGTATTCAAAAACACCAAAAATATACAGCAGGAACAGCCTTGTGATATGTGAAGTGGTCTTGTAGGCCTACAGTTTAATATAGTCTAAGAAACATAATAATACGCATAGCAGTGTAGTACATAATAAGCGTTTTGAGCATTGGGCATGCCATGGAGACACACGGGTTAAAGCCTCGGTGACTAACCCAATTTCGTCATCTTTTTGACAGAAGTGGGTTCAGCGGTTGACTCCGCCCTTGACAGCTTACGTTTATGTCATTGATGTCGGTGGTTGTGAGAGCAAATGAAATGAAGGGTAAATTCGCCCGCATTTGGCATACTTTCACCACACCGTGAACAAGTGTAGTCCACCTCTTTTTTGTGTAGAGATCGATGAATATCATACATAAGGGAATCTGCGAAGTAAATTCCGCATGCAGCACAATGATGCAGATCCTCAATACTGCGTATTCCATTTTGACCATTTGAATTGCTGTGTAGTGCCGTATTTTCTTGACCATGAGCACCCACACTAAAAGGCAGGCGATAAATATTAACTAATGTAAAAGCTCTTACCGCACCAAACACAAACGCGCATATGGACTAGCTTTTAAGACAAACATTCATGACTACACGCAAATCTCACCATCCGTTTTCAGTTATATTGTGTGACTCCAATGTCTCATTTACCGGATTTTCACATTGAAGGCCGCCTTCAACATTGCCTAGCTCCTCAGTGCGTGAACTTGACAAATCCTTAAAAATGTCCAAAAGATGAATCTCAAGAAAGCATACACATAATAAGGTGATGATTACATATAGGAAAGTACATACTTCCGGCTCTTCAGTGTTGTCACATATATTCACTGGGGTCTCTTTTTCAATATCCTGTCCTGTCCTTGGTTGCATAAGCTGATCATTAAAAGGGTTGTTTTGAGCTAAGAAATTTTCAAAGAGCATTCTGAATGCTCCCTCAAAAAGGCTGGAGTTTGGTAACTGCTCTGATTGTCGGGGAAAAATCTGTTCTAGAAGATTTTGCGGCGGCACAAGTGGTAGGGTCATTAGGGTGTTCGTTCCATTGATTGGGGGCGGAAGCCTTGACAGGTGTGGGACCGCCGACTGGGATGAAGAAAGGCTCTTTGAAGGCGTAGGTGATAGTAATGGTTGAGGGATTCGAGCATTCCCAAATTGTGCCTGCCTTTTGGCCACTTTGCAGGTTGCGTAGTGCCTCTTGAGAGTTCCGTTTTGTGTGAAGGCTTTATTACAATGTATGCAAACGTAGGGACGTTCACCTTGAAAAGACCGCAATAAACAGCTTCATTCTTTTGTATTTGTAGATTGAATCGATTTCAACCCTGCCTCTCTATCCACTGGAAATTAAGGACTGGACGAAGGGCAAATAATCTTGGACACAAATCAAGGCTGTTTACAATTTGACGTGCCTAGCGTGCAAGACGACGATATGTCATCACACCACGATGACTGTCATGACGTTATTCAAACTGGAAGCCTATTCCCGTCAGAATACCGAATCGGAGCTAGCAACACGAGTGTCACATTACAGAGCATATTTTAGCTGGAGGCAAATAATATACGCGTCCCTGACGGCGCAGGACTGCCACCACTGTGGCAACCTTTCGGCAAACCATTCCAAAAATTAATTACACGCACATTTTGTGTTTTAAGCATAATTTCAAACGAGCTCCTTTCCACTTTGTCCAACTTCCAAACTCACCCTAATTCAAAGTGCCCTCAAAGGTCACAAATTTTCAGACATCGATTGGAAACACTTAAAGTCAATTACCATCATTTCCACAATCTAATCTTAGGCTTTTGTTATAAAGGTATAACTAAATAAGCGCAAGACAAACCCGAGTGTTTGCGAAAGTGGATTTTGAGAGCACTTCCACAATTAAAACGCTTGTTGCAAACACGGCAATGTTTCCCATCGTGACTGATAGAACTGTCTACCGAAGTTTGTGCTGCACTCGAAGTCGAAGGTTGTGAAACAGGTTGCTGATGCAGAGCACTTGCAGATTCACTGTTTCCACTCTTGGGACTGGTGCAGGCACTGTTGTTCGACAAAGTTTCAGTCGGCGTTATCACTGACGGTGCAGTGTTATCCGCAGCTGGCCTTGGCAAAGTAGAGTCTTTCTGTTCATTCACCTTTAAGAAGGTATTGAGATAATTTGGATCATAAGGTAAAGTAGGAGTTGAGGAAGGAACCAGTAGGGTATGTAAGCCCTCGCCATTATTCATGCTGGCAAAAAGTTGCATAATATTCTCAAAATTCGGTGCCTCGGGCTTGTTATTGTTTAGCAGATTTGCAGTTGAAAAACCCGATGAGGCTAGAGTTGAGGGATTGTTTAAAAGAGGTAATCCATTTATGAGAGGAGATTGTAAGAGGGGTGATATTTGAGGTGTAAGTCTCGATGATCCTGATAAGTCGAGATTTGATGAGAACATTGGAGACGGATCGTGTAGCGGTCTTTGTGGCAGTGGAAAATGAGGAAAGCCTAAGAGAATAAATGTACGTTTGGTAATACTTATATAAAGGAATGCATTTCTGAATATGAAATGACCTACTGCCAAGCTGGAGGTCTAATGGAGCTAAGTTGGGTAAATTTGGTCTAATATCGGGGTGTTGAGACGTCGTAGGTGTGGCATGAATAGTGGATGGTGCAGGGGACTCAGATTGTCCTAGCTGTGGTGGTAAATTTGAATTCTTTCCAAGGCACATGGCAATAAAAGGTGCCATCATGCGAGGGAAATCCGAATAGTTTTCGGGTAAAGAAGTTTGTGCACTGTCATTGAAGTGCTGACTGCTCTCATGTTCCTGTAGTTGACTCGAATGTATAAAGACAAGATTGCAATAGCGACAGGGGTAATTGCTGTTTGCGTGCGCCCTCCTGTAATGCGTTTGTATGTGTCGGTTCAAAGAACCTGGAAAATGGAGGCAACCGAATGCTGGTCAGCATTGTTAACAACAATGATAGGACTTAATGGTAAAACTAAGTAAAAGCCCAATTACGGGTTACAATGAACGGGTTACACAAATGATCCATTCAAAGGGAATCGAGTATTAACTATCTCTAACACAAATGCAACTCCATTATCTGATCTATGAACTTCTTGTCGCAATCAACGAATACTAAAGTAATTCTTGTCATAAAATAACACTTCTCAGCTAAGTAAGTACATGAACTCAAAATAGCGAACACTTATTATTTAAACCCTTTAAAAACATACCGCTCTGATTAAAAGATTTTTGACATATTTTGCAAATATAGGGTTTTTCTCCCGTATGTATTCTTAAATGTACTTTGAGTATATTCAGGAGACCAAAGCCCTTCTTGCAAAACTCGCAGTATAAATTCTTCTTCGAACCGGATTTCGACTTTGTCTTCGTTTTCGATGTAGAAGGCTGATTGTCAGAATCGTTTTCATTAAGCGTCTCACTGTTCTCTGAGGGGGTTGCCATTGTCGATCTGATTTCGTCATTTTCATCCATCTGAGAGGGGGTTGGATTTGAATGAACACTCTCCGAGATAGCCACGGTATATGGCATGGGGCTGTCTTCCCGATTACAAGACATGATTGGCGGAGTTGAGTTGGGTCGCCCTTCCTCTGACAAACGTTTAAAATCTTCAATCTTTTCATTGCAAGATTGCCCGTCCATCTCAAACTGCGAAATGAGTGAGTACCTTTGCGAAAATCAGTTTTAACCTTCCAAATGCTTAAGCTTGAAGCTCATTGGTTCCTCATGCGTCCAAGTTCGGGTATGATGGTGGGATTGACCAATCCGCTAAAAAGGCGCTAGCGTTGCTTGGCCGTACGTGAGCACATTTTCGCTCACGTGCACACCGCGTGCGCTTTTCGGTGGAATGCTTTGCCGAGTCTACGATACCCTAAATCGCTCGCGTCCATTTCGTGAACTGCTAGTCTACTGCATTGTTATAAGGTCACCACTTTGATTACACATCCAAATATCTGGTTTTTGAGGACGTTATGGTTTTAGGGAAGTGAAATAAAATTAGAAATAATATTGTCAAGAGCATTTATCTGCTGGATGAAGGAATTTTCTGCTATCGAAGTGAATTTTCCTTGAAATGATGTAATATTATGGGATACAGTCACTAACTTCCTTAATTTTGCGTTTAACTAAGGAACAATTGTGAGTTCTGAGGATAATGCAGTCTTTTTGGCTGTATACTTAACACAACTCGTGGTTTCGAGGGCGGCGAAAGCAAAAATAGCGATTTTTAATGTGTTCTTTAGCCTACCAGCCATTGCATTTGCAAATTGAGCAGGAACTTACATTAGCTGATCTCGTTGGCTGAGAATGAGAATGATACTTTAACAAATAATATCCACCGTTTTAGGAGGGAAGGGGTGGGGAGGATGAAACCTTCCAAAGGATGAGGTATCAATGGGCATTTTGACCCGCTTTATTGAGTAACTACAGTTCGTGGGTGGGTTTAACTCAAATTTTTTGACACTTTATTAGACACTAAAAAGGGTGTTATTCCCGATCTATCAAGCAGCTGTATGCATCGACTGGCCACCCACAGATTTATAGAACCAGAGATGACACGAACGTGCCTTTCTTCCCCCTTTACTCCTCATTGCGACTCACCGTCAAGGTAGATACTAGTATGGGTTAATGTTGTCCTGAAAATGCAAACACGTGCATGAGCAAACGCCTATAGACAACCGATTTCCCCCCCTTTATTTTATGCAACAATGTATGAGTCATACCAGTGCCCGAGCCTGTCCTGAGGTCACGCAGAGATCTTTGCCCTTCTATCAATTGAAAGATCAAAGACTCATGTACACGGCGTCAGACAGTTCAAACGTGACTGAGGACAGGAAAACAGTTTTTATAACTTAATAATACCCTCTATGCTGAGTGCTAAAACTTTGGTTTTCAGGGTCTCGGAAGGGTATGTGCCACAACCTTAGAAATGAAATCCTTTTCATACTATAAACATTCGCATCTTAATTTTATTGAGTTCTTGCATTTGCAAACCTGTTTAGGGTAGGATTTGGTGCGAGAGTCTACCAATGGTAAGAGTCTATCAATCTCATTGAAAACGTTTCTTGCTGCACCAAGCGATGGCAATTCTTCTGGACGTCTTATCAATATATTGACGGTTATGTGTTGGTCTTTAGTGTTCACTTAAAGGGAATAGGATGGGACAGATTCAAGACAACAAATTAGTGAGGGAATTATAACGTGCTTAAAAGCGTTGACATTTGTACATTTCAACAGCTTTTACATAAATTCAACTTGGATAGACGATTGTTGCTAATCTGATGACTGGACTTGCGGTCTAATTGCTAGATTGTAATTTTTACGATCACTCAGATTCATGTCAAAGTCGAAATCCCAAAGAATGGACTAAATGCCTTATTTGACAGTGCTACTACCGTAGGCCAATGGAGCTTTGTGCCTGAGAATAAACCAAGAAACTCGCTTTTGGTAATTGAATGGAGATTGCTCACATGGCATTCGGAACATGGGGAATTAATGCCTTTTGATGTCAAAACTGAGAGAATGGTATGCAGTGAATTACAACACTTTAATATCGTTTCAACATTGTTGTTATGGTTAGGCACGACAAAGAAAACAGTACTTGACACACCAGTGCTAGAAACCTCGCAATGGAAACAGGTAGAGTGTAGCCTAGGTAAAACTAAGGGGCCAATGGCAACCAAGACTATGTGTAGGGAGTTAATGCCGAAGATGACATCTATACGAATAGGCACTTGACGTCGACCCCTATGGTTCTAGCTAGCTTAGCTCTCAGTTAGCCCCTTCGATCACTCACTCAAATGGGACCTTCGCAGCAGTAGTAGCACACACGCATCTGTCAGACCTTACTAGTCACGTGAAGGACAGGGAGATCAATCACTACCTCTTCTCATGTCGTACGAACGGGAGGGGTAGGGCAATTACCTGTCGCAGTCTTCTTGCATTTGTGTCTTGAAATGAGCTCAAGGTCATTTACGCAATGCGGAGCAGTGAGTCACGCCCCTGTGCCTCTCCTCCTTGTGTTTACCACCGCAGAACAAAACGCGAGGATGATGCAATAAAGATGATTAGCATCATCATCCCAGGCAGGAAGAGGAGGCGAGAGAAGGAAAGGAATTGAGAAACTAAAACTACCACATCCGTTTGTATCTTGGGTTAGTCTCCTTACTTGTAAATCTTATGCATTAGCAGTTATCCAATTCGTGAGGGAGCAATCAAGCGGAGACTAAAGAGGAGGGTGCGTTCATTCATTTAAATAATTAAATCAAAATTTCGTTGCCTGTGGACCACCAGAATGTTTACTGCTAAAAGTCCTTATGAAAATTCGCAATTATTGGTAAATAGGGAAACAAAGATACCACTCCTTGTTCATGGCGACTTAAATTACTTAAATTAAATTTACCATCTTTCATTCCTTCACACCATTGGTTTTAAACTTTTATTCTTAAGGCATCCATTACCAGTCCATTCCACCCAGCTTTGCAATGATTTAGAGTGCGGTATTTTGTGCTCTTAACCCCTCTGTGTGGGGTAATCCCTCAAAATTTGCACGCAAAAAAGCAAACGCAGTTACGGACGCGCTGCTGCCACCACCACCTCTCCCTCTCAGCTCAAGGGCTGTCAGCATTCGACGGTCCATTATGGTCCGCACCACACCCCCCTCTCCCTCTCTTGCTACCCAATGTGTGCAACTCTGCGAGCATCAACAGCTATTGTGTTTGTGTGACAATGCAGCTGGAGCACTGGGACAGAGAGGGAGGGGGGAGAGGAGCATAGGGGAGGAGAGAGGGGTGGGCAGGGTGATACACACGCTACACGTACTTACTGTCAATAGTGCGCAGTTTTGCCGTTGAATTGTGGCCAGGCTTTTGCTGGGAGTGCGTCGTCTCCCCCTCGCATTTGTGTGTGTGGGCGCTGCTGAGATGAGATTATACTACGTTTATTCGTGCGCGAGATAGCTTACGAGCTCGCCTGTTGTATAACGACGCGACTGCGGTAGTGGAGTGGGTTGGAGTAGAGTGGGGTGGGGTTCTTTATTGTTCATCTGGGTAGTCAAATTTCAATGTTATCTGATTTCAAATTTGCGTGCCCTGTAAACGGGTAACCATGCAAATAAGCTTGCTTTTTAATTGGATACATAAGAAGTAAGCTCTTGAATCCGAACAACTGGTTGCCTGCTTAGCCCAAAGATATGGTTTCGTTCGTGGTATTTGGTCTTTGAAATGCCTGCAAAGTACAAATTATTGGGTCTCTTTAGAAAGACGAAGTGTCAAAGAACCAACAATGGTTGATTACAAATGGCCCTGCACTACTGCTTGTCATCTCGTTATCGCCCAAAGTGACTTCAGTAAGCATTTTATTAAGGTGATTGGAGGGACGAACGAAATCAATTTGACTAGCATGTGACCACTTGCGTATGTATTGTAGCAAAAGATGTGATTGTAAATTGCGTCGCATTGTTCTCACTAAATACTTACGCTCCCAGATGGTTCTTATTTGACCTCGCACAGTAAAATTTTACTCGGTAACACTTTAAGTAATTGCTGTGTGGAATATTTACTGCAGAAAAACTTGCAGGTGTAATTATTTCCACTGAGCCAATTTAAAGATCCAAGACACCTAGAAGTATACTTAGGATGCTTTGAATCAATTTGATGAGAGTACAGTTGTTTCTTTTCGCACAAGTCAGTAACCGAGAAAAACTAACCCGATTCAGAATGAATGATGCCTATCTCCATATTAAACATAATTTTTGTAATGCATTAATTGTTCGGTTACCCCTCAACTTGGGTAAAGAGCCAACTAGGGACTTCACCATGGCACCTTTTATTCGGTGCCAGTAGTCCAAGCCCCACCATAGATCGACTGTAAATATTCTACTGCAAGTAAGAATAATCTGATTTCTGCTACTGTGCTATAAACTTTAGTAAGGCACAAGTGTATATGATGCAAATGGCTGACATCGATTATGTGAACTCACGACGCCTCTTCCGCTTTTTTACTAAGCGGATAGAAACCAGATAGGTATGACTGAGCACTTTGAAGTGGGGCCAGAGTGGCAAGGAACAATAGCGGCTACCCTGATCTCCATTTGGCCATGCTAAACCCTCCATTTTTCAAATAACTCTAAGGCCAGTGTTTCTACTATTTACGATGGACAGACTTGACGTTCAGCATCATTCCTTCTTCTAATAAAGATTCCAAACAGGATGAAACTTCGAGTTTAGTGGAATTGCGAGGAGGGATGAGTGATATGTGGTCAAATATCTTCTCAGTTGCAAAGAGGTTCTGTTACTGGCGTGGTTGTTTCTTGGTTGCTTTGCCTTACACCATTGACTACATTGAGATGGCTGACGTGGGAGACTGACCAAGGGAAATGGTAAAAGCGACGCTCGAAATAAGAGAAGGGACACCTAGTGATTGAAGCTTTTGTTCGACCACTGATTTGGATGCAAGGGCCACTTTAAGGCTCCGCCATTGAACATTAGCCGGACAGTTTGGATTCCATTCTCTAGGTCGACAATTCATATCCTGCCCTACCATTACGCCTTCTTAGGATCTCAATGAAGTCTCAAGAAGCTATTTATGATATTCTTATTAAAATTGCTGGATACTTTTCCGAAGGCAGTCGTGCCAGTTTAGACCGCGGCCATTACAATCTGTGTGATTTGCTTGTCAATTAAATTTTTATTACCAAACTTCTGTCAGATGCCAATTTTAAAGTTTAATGCATATTATGTGGTGAGTGTTATGTATCACAAAATGGGTCAAATTCAAGATAGTCTTAATTAGGCTTTCATGAGTGCACCGAAATTTTATCTAAAGGCCTTCTACTACCACTTCCAAATTGCCACGGTAAACTGTCTATTATCCGTGCTGGTGGACGGGTAAGGCGCGGTTGACAAAATTAGATTTTGCTACAGTAAATGATAAGAAAAATGACATGAAAACACAGCGCCTCAATTGCAACAACAGGAAGACAGATAAGTGAACTAAAAATCGAATTTGACAAGAAAATTAAAGAAGGTAGTTTAATTTATCCTATCATCAATATCACTTTAATGCCACCTCTTTGGACATTGTGAACATTATTATCAACTAATACAGGCGATCGCTAGAGTGTGGAAACTTCAGCGTGAAAGCGCTTGGCAATCTTAGTAATTGTCGCTTTAAATTCGGGAGACTGCCGATCTACTTCATGGGTACTGTACCACTGGCACAAATTGAAATAAGCAAAAGAATATGAATAAAACAAATTTCATTTGTTAGGTGAAAGAGGAACTTTTGGCCGTTCCCCTAAATAGCTTAGTGATCAAAACTATAATTCCCGCAGAATCCAGTAAGTAAAAGTTGTGGAACATTGGGGAGAACTGCATTAATAATTCGAAAAATTGGATATTCGATTTTGTGCTGTCATTTCGGCTTTCCTGAGACCTGTTTACTTTGCGTTTTATTCGAAAACAGAGGAGATCATTGGGTCAATTCTAATTTTATGTCCCAATGATGGAATATATTTAATTACCCTATGCATTTAAACACTAAAATTTTTCAGTGGCTTCTTTTCATGTCCCTTCTTTATTGGCAAGGAGTTCGATAAGCCTTCTTGTAAGTATTTACCAAAATTCGTAATAGCGTCTGAAGAGAGAGAAAATTCACTCCATAGGTCTTCTTGAGTCTCACCGACTAAGGTTTGACTGCATTACCTTAAGCTAATTTACACAAAAGTCGGTTTCTTGTGGTAATCACAATGTCTAGCACTGATCCCGTGCACGCGTTGGCAACCTGTAATTAGTCCCGCCCCGCCAGTATGGCGATGGCTTCTGCTGGCAATTTATTTATCACACACATCCACACATGCAGCCGTTAATCATTGCAACAGGTAGCGAGGTGGCTTATTAAACACACACACACGCAGAGGCAGACTGCAACACTAGTGTATTTACATTGTCCTTGCGTTTGCTTTGGGAGGCGACTGAGCCGAGGCGGGGGACTAGGAGGGGTGGTGGGAAGGGAGGCGGAGGAAGGGAGGATTTGAGACAGCGACGGCTGAAGCATAATCGACGACTGGCGCAACTCCCAGGACAGAGGCAAGGAGTGACACCCCGTGTTAACACACTCCGTATAATGCTATTGGGTGAGTGTAGAGGGCGGAAAAACCATCTGTTCCTTGCCCCAATGCGCGGAATTATTTACTCTGCTGCTCTCCATGCATTCAGGGAGAGAGAGAGGAGGGGTAATTAAGTGTTATGCAGGGCCACTGTCTTCTGGCGATCTTGAAATGTGACTTCAGTTATTATAAGTGGCTCGTGATAAATGACAGCTTGTTTAATGGTTATTTAGGTCAAAAGTTGTTATTCAGAGGAATAGTGCGCTCTAAAAGAAATAAGCAGCGTTGACTGTGTGATTCAGAGTCGCAATCTATCTCCTTGTCCAAGCGATTCCTGAGTTTCTTTTAGAAATTCGTAATCAATATTGAGTCCTTTTTCAATAACGAGTAAAAATTTTGCATTAAACATTCATTATTATGCCTCCTAAGTACAATGTAAATTAAGCACTAAATGTTAGCTCTTAAAGATGGAAAATATCGACTGTTCCAATGCAAAATCAAACATTAGTAGTGCCAAGGGTACCACCAGAACCACACACGCACTACTACAAACCCACTTAACTGTTGTTTGAATTACTGCCGGTCCATTATAAAATTCACTTTTTATCAACACTTTCTCCCTCATCCCATTCCTTCTGTGCCCCCTCCCGTACTCCACCTCAATTTGTGGCGATACTACGGGTAGATTAGTAGTTTGTTTGTGTCTCCTTAGCCTCCTCTAAAAGCCATGAACGTGTGCACGCACACGCATACCATCGCGCCATTTATTAATATAAAGTCCGTATGCTCTTCACCCGATTCACACTTCACCAGAGCACGATACACGCGCCTGCTGAGATAACGCCTTGCCGTACGACCAAGTCGACAACGACGACGACAACGACACCATGGGAGGAAGGGTGGGTGATGAGCAGAGGGGGAGGGGGAGGAAGAGAGCGTGAAAAGTGGGTAAGAGGTGTAATGCTGTTGACGCCGCATCCTCCTCACGCGTCTAGGGAAAGGTGTAAACGTGTGGCGATGGGGTGAGGAAGAGGGAGAACTGGTGTACACACGAGAAACATACCCTCTGCCTCCTCCTCCCAATCCTCCACACGCATGCATTAAAAGATGCCGTCAGATAAACGGGAGAAGAGTGCGTGCCGGGATGCCTTATCAAATTGTTGCGCCCGCCAGGCTAGCACGCGTTCTCGTCCGCAAGCGCGCACGGGCGCGTTGGCGACGTAAAAATGCATTAGTTAGGGACTGTGCTCCATGCCATTCCCCGCGTGCCTTGAAGATGATGTGATGGTCATGATGTGTGCAACCCTCAAAACCCCGGCCTTAATGGACTACTGACCAAATTTATTTAAGCGGGTGTGGTGGCGGTGGTGGTGGTAAGATGGTAGTGGTAATTTGGAGTGTTAAGCAAAATTTACACACACACACACACCTGATGTAGATGAGACAGTGAACACGACCTGCAGCTGTTGTTGCATTTATCAAAGAGGGGAATTTGTCTACGCATACCATGGGAAGTGAATAATGGGATACACCCGCTGTTCAAAATGAAAATAATAATCAGATCTGACAACAGAAACAAGCTGTTCTGCTTGATGTTACATCTTTTGTATAATTAATGCATATTTTAGACAATACGTCCAATCGATTGCAAACACAAGTAGTTGTTTTAGTTTGAAGTAAAGGTATCTTAAGCAAATATTATAGTTGCTACAATTTAAATCATAAAAAAAGCCCCATTAACCGTATTTAAAGCCTGGAGACTTCTCTGAAAACAAAAGAATGCACTAATTAGGAGACAGCAAATGTATTGGAGACGTAAAGAAAGGCGAAGGACTGCTGGCTTAGCTCGAAGACTTTGTGATCCAGCGGAAGCTCAAAAGCTGGGCTTTAAGTGATTACAAAACCAAAGATTGGAGCAAAATTCATGATTAAAACATGTAGTCATTTAAGTTTTTTCAAAGGCGTTCTCCTTAGTCAGTCCTTCGAATCGTCCAACATAACGTCGTTAGTGTTGCAAGAAATCGTCTACGTAACAGCTGCGCCGGTGATCAGAAGAGCGTGCAACTGAAACGATATATGACTGCAGTGCCACTGACGATTTAATGGAGGTTGAAATACAACATAGACTCGAGAGAGTAGAGTTTGGCGCCCATTTCTTCCTGTCACTTTGTTCTTACTTCAGTGCTGTTCGGCCATATCTATCTGGGTTATAACCAGCTAATTTAGGCGCAGAGGAGGAGGTATCGCATGTTTGCTTGACTGACATTTTTGTACAGGTAACGAACGAATTTCAGGTTGTGTATGGCTAGTTCTGACTTAGTAGTTAATAGACTCCCTAAAGGACACGAGACTTGGATGGTTGCTGAAGGCAGACGTCATTTTCAATTCTTCTGTTGGATGCCCTCCTTCTGCCACGTTAAGGTTTACCATTTAGCTGTTAAAATCAAGTCACCGGTCCTTTAATATAACGTTCTCTTTTAATTGCCACTGATAAAGGGCTCTGAGACTACAAAGATTACAAAATAAGGCGCTATACTAGGGCAGAATATGCACCCACCGGATTTGAAGTAAGCGTCGGTGGACTCATGATTTTCCAATTATGAAGACAAACTCAATAAAATCAAATAGAAAACCTTTGTAATGGCGCACACTGACGTTCTAGCATGAGTAGCAGTGGAAATTATCGAAGTATGAATTAGCTGTAGTCTCTTTTCCCAGATTCTTCCACTCAAAGAACATAATTTTTTAAGTAGTATTTTCTATTATTGATCTGTGAATTATCGCACTGAAGAAATCACAAATTTTGAGTTACCATTAAGTCACGTTTGCATTTCTAAGAATGCGTCACCTGTGAAGCATAGAAGAAAAAGAGGATATGATCTTAATACTATTTTCGTTAGGATTTACACGGACATAGCGGAGTTTTCTTCGAAAATATCCATCAATTGCTGAAACACTGAAAAAAGCAATTTGAGGACGTCAAATGTAGCCGATGAACAACAAGACCGCTCTCAGTCCCAGTCTGCATTTTTGCGATGTTAATGGTAAATCTCTGCCGCATTTCAAATCAGATGGTCAAATTCGCTTGGAAAGGCAAACGAAAAATTAACATTGATATAACCTGTCGGAGGTCGTGCCAACATTGAAGAAATATGTGTGAACAATATCATATGCCCAAGTGCCGTTTAAATGAATAATTACATTGCCTTTTGATCACATCAGTAATTACGCAATCGGCGATCTTCCCTCCATCTAGAGTTCGCTCCAAATCATCCCACACATAGCGGGTGCAACTAGTTTGAGCATTCGACCAGCCAGCCAGTCAGCCAACAAAAGGCAGAGTGAGAGAGATAAAGAGCTTGAGTGGCCTGACACCCACTTAAGAGCAGGGAAATGTACCGTTCCACAGGCCTATGTGCAGTATTTATGACGAGTCGTTGTATTTTGTTGACCGCGTCTGCGATAATGGAGAGGACTGCGGTTAGGGCGGGGAGGGAGGAAAGCATGGAAGGGAGGACATGAGAAAGGATAGAGGGAGAGGGGACGGGGACAGGCATGCGAATGCACAAGGGAGATGACAGCAGCAGTAGCAGCAGAGGCAGCACAGTCTACGAGACATGTAACGAAATACACTTTGCGCGATTTCACACATTCATGTAAGCGCACCCGACTCGTAGGCAAAGTGTATCCTTTTCACCTGGAACAGTACCCTTAAACGTAACTTGTGCCTGTGTTAGCGCGCATGTTTAAGCGAAATAAGGCCAGCAGGAGCGATAGCTACAACATAGCCTCCGGGCTGTATATGACCGCAGCTGTGCCTGCCTGCCTTTCTGACCGAGGGACAAGTGAAGCTCGCCCTTGGGACTTTACAGTTCAAGAGATGCAAGCACGCAGAGTATACGCTAGGCATTGCGTTAATACATTCACGCATGTATTTTGGAGCTAAACAAAAGCATTATAAACTCCTCTGAAGGCGCGACTTTTACAGGAGAGTTCTCTTTCAATACACATTTTTTCTGGCTTGATGGAGGGCCCCCTCATCTTATAGGCTCAACATAGATAAGTATAGGCAAAATGTGTTAAGATATTAAATTTTAAAGATTCAGCAAACCTTACTATTCGTCCATTTTTTGCATACAGTAAAAGAGAATCTTAATAGCCTCATGTTTTGACATAAAGAACACATAATGAGAGAGTTTGAACTTCGAGAGGAATAAGCTTTTCGAAACTACATTTTCACCATTTACAGCCTCTCAATTCTGTTTTCTTGCGCTTCGAGACTTCCCTAAGGTTAAAGCAAGACATAAAACTAGTACAGGGCTTGCATTGCCGACCCACAGAAAAATTGGAGGAGAGGGGAGAGGGGAGCTAATGGTATGGCTTAGGGGCCAGGCCGCTTGGAGAGTGTGCAATGGTAGGGCCCTTAAGTAACCCGTTGTCGAACCTGAGAGTTAAGCAAACTAGTAAAGCACCACAAGTTGTTTTGAGCCCATTCTCTAATTTATTGGCGCGATCGCTCAAAATGAGGCATTTATCCCAAACCCATATTTCCATTTAAAAACAACTTCACCACTAGGGGCCAAAGTAGCCAAGCATTAATCCCAGTTTTTACACTTCTGATTTCATTACTTTGAGCCTGCGCTCCAATTAAATTTGAATAACACCCATTGGAATAGGAATGCAGATAGGAGTCTGGACAATTACTAATTGCAACAGTGGCCTCTGGGATTCGTACATTAATTAATGTGGATTGACAAAGGGTGGAGACAAACAGAATTCGCACAGGCTAAGCATGTGTGCAAGCGTGCACGGACACCGTCACTGGACTCGGTTGCGGAGTAATCGAGTTCGAGGGCTAGCTGAACAGTACCCTAGGGGTCTAAAGCCATATAATAATTAAAATGTAAATTTAACTTTGATGTTTTGCCTCTGAAGGGTCACAAAGTGTTCCCCAAGCTACCGCAAGTAGATACATTGTTTCACATCTTTACAAGTCGCAAATTTATTTAGGCAAAGTCATAAATCATGACAAAATATTCAACTTTGCTTATACTTATAAGGCTATAAATTTAAACACTAAGATTTTGGTAGATGTTACACTAATCATGCATGGTTTTACATTACAAGTTAGTTAGGGTGCTATTATGCCTTTGTAGAGTAACCCGGTCTCCGAGCCATGCTAGTAGCTCCAACACCCTCTTTATGTCACTAATACACAGTCAGCCCTAGTATTATGGCTCTTTCCTTCCTCAGAGGGGTTTCAGGGCACTGTTTATCACTATAATTTAAATACTTTTTATTCTACTGTAAATGATCGGAAACAATTTATCGACATAGTAAACTGCTTTTTCAGATTACGAAAATCTCAAATCTACTTCAATGTCATTACTCATCATAAGGTGGTAAAGGAAATGTGTTCCATATTTGTGCAGCTGGACTCAGGAATAAAAGAGGAAGAGGTTAAGTATGTGATACTAAAAGCAATCCTTTAGGCTCATCAAAAGATCAGGCTGGGGAACTATGAAATAACGAGGCCCCCATTTTGGATGGCTTGGCTGCAAATTCAAAAAGAGCCGTTTCATCTTTAGCTTGAGATGGTTGCACAGCTTTGCGATTTGTGGAAATTTGTGGCCTGAGATTATGGGTATGCAGTGCACACATACACCTGTGCTGGAAGGAATCCCCCAACTGTGCCACTGGAGTCATCATCAACTTCCTCACGAATTCACTTTCAAATACTTACAGCTAACGAGGTTCTTTTGAGTCTTAAAATACCTCAAGCTCTTCCTATAACTCAATTTTTATTCACAATATTACCTGCTGTTCTAAACTTTAAAGCATTTATTAATAATGGTACGCATTATCGAAGCCAAGAAATTCTGAACTAAGCTTTTTAGACACTGACTTCTGGCCTGTAACCTTCAGAACTTTAGGGTACCAACCATCCACCCCAAACGAATTGAGTTCAGAACACTAAAACTAAAGGCAATTGCATACCTCGGTGTTTGAGA
Organism: Taenia solium; assembly: GCA_001870725.1. Taxonomy (NCBI): domain Eukaryota; kingdom Metazoa; phylum Platyhelminthes; class Cestoda; order Cyclophyllidea; family Taeniidae; genus Taenia; species Taenia solium. The sequence continues at coordinate 46,198 of MIEF01005934.1, read as the reverse complement.
AGTAGTTGAATTCTCAAAAATTGCGCTGCCTGATGTTTAGTAGGATAATAAATTAATGGGACGATGGTTATTAAGCATCGTTTGAGATTGGCAGCCAATGTATTAATGTCCCAACCCTAACCTTAACATGACGGATTATAGATCAAATTGCTTATTTTACAAAGGCAGCCAATGAATACTCTTTAAAGTGGCTTTTTTCTGTAACGGAATCTTGTGGTTGAGGGTGGGGTTTATCATTTATACACAGTAGGAGCTGTGTCAAAGAATAAAAACACAAATTTAAGCCATAATTTAATGAAGTTTTACGCTAGTTTGCAATTAATCCGCGAGAAGATTTAAATACCGCCACCATATTACAAATTGCTCTGTTTGATTAAACTGAATTTTGTGCACGTCTTTACTTAACAGTGATGACACTCAGCCATAAATGGCTGCTAGTTACTTTTAAAATAAATAGTTTTCACATTTAAACGTCAGATTTCAGTTGCAGTTGTGATATCTTAAAAGACGAATTGGTATAAGTCCTACAGTTCATAAATCTTGAAAACTGGTCACAGATGACCACCAAAATTAGACTTAAGTGAAGTGATTTAGGGTAAATTTTTAGGTTATCTAGGCAGCGATAATAGGATTAAACTGAATTTACAGTTTTAACGCCCCGTGCACACATTAACGAATGGCACCGTATGCATACTTGAATAATGTTTGAAATGTATCGTTTGTTCAACCCATCAAGTCCACAGTCATGACATATACCATGATGACTTAAAGAGAATTCGCCAATCTGCGCAATAAAATCAAACACCTTTCATACCCATCAAGCACTGTAGCAAGTCAAGTGCTTATTTCATGATCCATTGCAAGGCAGGACTGCTGTCAACTGCAACCTTTTTACTTACAATTTAATCAGTAGCAATGATTCGTTTATGATGCATCATGCCATCAGTTGTGCTTATTGTGCTCTAAATGGCTTTCTATTTGCATTACATAATGTTAGGGATTGATATTGCTTTCGAAACTGACTTCTTCTGTTGATATCGAGCCTTAGTAGGGGGCATGTGTTCAATACCCGCCTTCCCATCATTCCAAAAACGGAATGTGGGATGTTAACATGGTAGGGAATTGGTACAGACTTTGAGGAATTTAAAAGGTTCTTGGAGAATTTCATGCAACATTGTGCCTGGAGAAGTATTAAGACTTGAACAACAAGAAAAATTTAGTTTAGGAAAATGAAAAGGGGTTTAAAATTTTACTAAGGACAAAATTTTTGTTTGTGATTTTATTTTTGATTTGCATCCAAGTTATTTATTAATCCACACTATTTGCGAATGAATTCATTTTTGGTAAAGCTATGTTACGCGTTTGTTTAAGTCACGGTTTTGGTATATAGCCGCTGAGGGTCCTGTCGTTCCTTTTTTATGGTGATCTGACCACCGGGCCATATCGACAATACATATTCTGCTTGATAATTATGTCCTTTTTGCCTTGAGAGAAATCTCGAGTGAGGCAGTTCATTTGGTCAATGCATTAACAATGGGCTTAGTCCTTTCGTACTTTTCCTCAAGCGGGTCGCAATTAGCGTACCTACCAAAGTAAATAATGTTTGGAGCTTAGCATGCCCCAAGAGCCTCGCTATCCTGCTAAATTCTTGTGTATTCAACACGTTGGAATTGCTTTTGGTCGTGCAATCTATCGCGTTAATTTAGACAAATCATATAAATCATGATATGAAAAGAGTTTATTGACATCAGATTATTGATAATCTTTCATTTGTCATTCTCTGCTTGAAATTTTGCTTGCATTAAGCGTGTGTAGCCCCGTACTTGTTAAAACAGGATGGATTTGTGGGCAGATCTCTTTACATCAGCAATTACTATCTCGTGATAAGTTTGACTCACAATTAATATTAAAAATAGTTTGTGCGCGTTTTAGGTAAGGTTAAATAACAATTTTTATTCTAATTGTGGGATAAACATTTGAATTAGTGATGATTTAAATATTGTTAGGAACAATGGAATAAACAACAATCCCCATGCAATCTCGTCGTTACTTGACAATGAACTTGGTTTATTTCTGCATAAATGAGCAGTACTAATTATACCTTTGGCTGGCACATTTTCGGTTGGGCCTAAAAAGATACACTGAATTTAGCTTCCTTAAACTTACTTTTTTAAAACGTCTATAGCGCTTGTTGTAAACGGTTCAGACTTTGGGGTTCAGTGTGTTAAACACATGTTTGATTTAAGTTTTTACTTCTGAGATTTTCTGGATTCAAGATTATGCATTGGAAAAGTGCCATAGTTCCCGTTGTCTGTGAGTTGCACAGCTTGGTTATGCCTGGCAGTAGTTTTACTTAAGTATAATAAGTAGACAGATATAAAACAGAAAAATTTGGAACGATTCAAATTTATGGCGGTTGACTGATTATTATCATTATTCTTATTTGACTTGACGCATTAAAAGTAAATGGCTCGATCTGAAAATTTGGTCTACATTAGCTAACTATACAGGCATGCGATGTACATTTTGCGATCAGGAAAACCTCACAAGTCAAATGAACTTCAGCAGTCTTTCAATTAGCAAATTACTGCTAGATTTCTCTTTTATTCTCTTCTAGAATTGACACAAGCATAATTATTCATTTACTAAGTGATCCGATTTTGAGGTATGCAATGAGATGACATGCCTAATCTTTTTCCTTAGCCTGCCACACATTAAAAGGCGATTGATTTGGGTTTACAGTGTCGTTAGCTAAATCTATTTTAAAAATTTCACTGAATGAGTAAAACATGCTTGCTGATTTATTAGCACCATGTAAGATTCACTTTGTAATCTTTTGGGGGAGCTAAAATTAAAGGCCATATGCAGCGTCCCGAGACTTCCCTTAAGGTAAAAGAAGGCACAGTACTAGGACAGAATATATGTTCTGGAAACAGAGGACTTGGGGGCTGTTGGCACGGCCCGAAGGCCGAAACCGGCAGTTTGAACAAACAAAGCATTACACCATATTTTAAGAGTGTGAACAATAGCTCGGTGAAGTCAAACTACGGGTTGATTTTCCAACATTAATTCGGTCTAATGATAAGAACTATGTTTTCCACTTTCTCGTTTTATAAAAATATCGATGAGTTCAGATAGGCTTATTATATGTCATGTCACCGCTCAAAGGAAAGCATCTGCATTACCTGGTAACCGTAGAGGTTTCAAGAATAGAAAAGCCAATGCTTTTCATCTGAGAGCTAAAAATAAATGAGTGCCATTATAGCTGCTAAACATATGCGTAAGTTATTTGGCCTATTCCCAAGTTGTACAAACCGCTGTGCTATCGATGCATGTGTCAAGCGTAGCGTGGTTTTACTGGTACCTCCTGAATATCTTTTAAGGAGGCTGAATCGCTCTCTGAGAGGTAATTGATACAGTAACCAGAACTTTTCCATTTTGTGATGGTGCTTCGTAGCTGAAATTGTAAACAAAGTTATGGTACTAATGAAACTGCAACTTTACTTGACACCCTACTTCCATGACATGGTCTTTCAAATTCAGGATGAATTGGTGGTGGTACGCGAAAGGAAATTTAAAGAAAACGGGTTAAACCTCATGAGTTATTTTATGGTACCCGACGACTTCCATGAAGACAAAAAGAGACATAAAATTTGCGTAGAGTATGCATATTTCCGACGTATAGAAGGCTGGAAGTTGCTGGCAGGCCTCGAAGACCGTGCCGCCAGCAAAAATGCAGGGGCGGCTCTCCCTGGTCAACCGTCCGTGCCCGGCAATACAATGTAGACGGTAATGTAAGAAAACGTTCACTAATCGACTGCAACAACCATCCAATTTGAACACAACTGAGAAGATATCCGACTGTAACGTCATTGATCTATTCACGGTTCTGGTGTTTCACCCTGCTTGGAAGTTATGCTAGGGGAAGGGAATTGTGCTATCCATCACGCATATTCATCTCTAGTCGTAGGAACACGGACCTAACAACGGTACCATATAATAAAGCATGGGATCCAAAGCAGTTATGTGGGGATGAGATTTCACATTTACTTCTCTTCTCCGCTTTGTTCTCACTTCAGTGCCGCCTAGACATATATGTATATCTGTTTCCATTCAGCCAGTGGAATGGTAAAATAGATGTCGCTTGTTTGCACAATTAGCGCCTTCATATATATATATATATTGAAGACACCTAAGTGGTAGACTTCTTTAGATGGTTCATGACTTGTGTCGCTTTATCTGCCAATAACATTCCAACAGAACACTGGACTGGTACACTTAATGAAGGTAAGCATCGTTTCCACCCTTCCACTAGAATCTTTGACAGGTTTCTTCACCCATAGTATGTGCTCTTCTTCCGTCACTTTAAGGTTTAGCAATCGGAAGAGAAATAAAGGTAGTTGCCCCTCAAGATCGAGCTTGAAATCCGCTCCCACTAACATGGCCTCCAAGACTTTCCAGAAGCCGAAAGAAGACATAATACCAGGGAAGAAACCGTATAGCCGACGCAAAGAAAGACTGAGCATGAAGTGCAAAGACGAAGCTTTAAGTGCCCATGTAACTGAAAAGAAACATTACGGCATCGTGAGAATAGCTGATGAATGCGGTTAGTATAAACTTCACAGTAAATGCCCTTTTGGAATCGTTTGATTTTTATTCCATACAACCTGTTGGTGTGCAGGGCTCGTTCCATAGGCTAGGCATGGAGACTGAGAAGTTGTTATCAAGATTTCACTTTCGGTTTCAGTCTCTGAAACAGAAGAAACAACCTTGCACAATTTTCAAACTATTTTTCTGCTATTTTATTAAATGAAAGAGAATAGATTTGTTGGTTATCGTCAACTTTTTTGTAGCCAATCTTTGCTGATTGCACTTACAAAATGCCATCCAGGTGAGCTTAAATTCTCTGATTATCGTGGTTCTGCGTCACATTTGTGAACCAAGTAGTCTTTCAAATGACATTTCCACCAAGCAGCATTTGGTCTAATATTTTAGTAGACTGACAATTAAGTGCACAGTTTATATTTTTGCGGCAGATGATGGGTATTAAAGCATAATTGGGTAGAACAAATGGTCGGAAGTCTTCTCCCATAAACAATCTATTCAAAAACTTACGTTCTGAAGAACCGGAAAAAATTTAGGCGGATGCTTAATTTCGGCTATCCCAAAAGTGTTTGCCATGAGAAGCATTGACAATCATTTGTCAGGGCACACCAGGAAGTCATGAAGCAGGGACACTTTATTACACAGGGTTCTGATGTTTACCTGAGTACTCACTTGTTTTCCTGTGCATCTGGCTAAAGAAAATATGCGTTAGTAGTCGCAATTACTAAGCTCTTAAGCATCAGACTACCTGTTATCTAGACAGCTACCTAACCTTGCGACATCGTCGTCATGAGTAATCCATCAAAATGTATACTCCATAAGTTTGAAGAACGCACATGACCTTAGGTCTTGCTGTTAACATGACACTTGTCAAAAGTCCACTTTTCGCTTCTTAAATTAGCTTTTTTACAACGACGACCAAATCAGTAGACCAGGATGACACCGTTTGAAGGACATTGCATGGTGCATCCACTTATTTTTTCCAACATCATCTTACGCCTGCAGGGTCGGCGACTGCGCATGTCGTTGTACTCCAACACCTCTCATTGTTCAAATTAGTAAAGAATACAGGAAAGTGTATTTTGCTCTACTACAACCAATCGTTTAAATAGAAATACTTCAGCCTCAAATTATGTGATCGTGACATTATCAGTCGACTAAAAAGTCTGCTCGGATCTGGTTCTACTGCCTGAATAGAAGTGAGCATCGGGCATTTTTCCCTCTGATTGCATATGTATAAAGTGATCCAAGGTGTTTCGTGCATGGTCAGCGAGAGGGGGCATTTCGACCAGCAAAAAGAGACTATTCAACGCAATTATTGTCGCAGAAATCACTCGAGCTTGCGTCATTCAGGTTGTTTTATTGGCAGCATACCATAGGTTGATGCCTATCAGTCAAAATGTTCATGGGGATGTAAAACGGAAGGTGTGGAGGAGGGACATTTCACTTTTTTTTCAAATACATAACTTAGATGGAGTGACTTCATGTAGAAAGTGCCTCCGAATAAGGATTTCAACTTGAAAGAGTACATACTGCGAAGATGCGACCAATTTCTTTATCGAAATCCTGCCGATTGCTCATTTTTGGCGTTAATCTCTCTCAGTGCCGCCATGAACAGAAGAATTTGATTATGTGTAACAACATTTTTAATCAAGTACCATTGAAAAGTTTTGTTATACCATCAGCACGTATTGTAACACTTTATTTGGTTGACTGCCGGTTTCGGTCACGTACTTGGGTAGAATATGGTTGACCTCTGGGCCATGCCAGCAGCTCCGACCCCTTTCTGTTTGCTGGACGCATGTATATTCTATCTAAATATTACATCGCTTCAAGTATTTTTCTCAAGGAAGTTTCGAGGCACTACACGCATGGCTGACAGGTTTTAACATAACATTGGTGGCTTTTTGCCTTTTTTAAAACAAAGCAGAGGTTGTCGTCATGATTTCATGGACCATAAATTCAAAATACAGAGAACTTCCACCAATTACATTTCAGTCTTTATAATTCCACCTATGTTGCAAAAATTCCCGGCAAAATTGAGGATTATTTCAATCAAGAAGGGCAGAAGACTTTTACAGTAATGGCGCACATTGTAGCACATGACACTAAGTGGCCGAAGACAATAAGGTGACAGGTTAAAAATCTCCCAAAATATATAAACTTTAAAGCTCCTGATTATTTCTATAGCCTCTTTTCCTAGCAACAGACCACTGAAGAGCTCTGATACCATATCAACTGAACGGTCTGGCCGCTGAGCCATGCCAGTAGCCTCAGGCCCTTCCTTTCGTAAATAAAGGCATTATTTTGGAGCGCTACAAGCCAATGCAAAATAAGTGCTACAAATTCCTCTCAGTGTAACGCACTTTGATAAAATTTTAGGGTGCTGAGAGAATTTTAGCTTAACTTTCAGATTAAAGCCTGAATAATATAGTAGTGGACCGTTTTTAAAAAAATACAGATGGTCGCATCGATAATCATAATTGGAGCTAAAGTGTAGCAGCTTTTGACCCTGACCGAAGCCTCTGACGGAACCGCTGCTTTTGCGGTGTGATGTCTGCCGACAGAAGTGGGCAATTCACATAATTTGTGCTCCTTTCCTTCAAAAGTGTAGTGCTGCACCTCACGCACACTAGAAATGATATCCACTTTATGCCTTTTACTCAAAAAGCCCCATTAATTGACATCCGCAACATAACACCACCACCGATAGCCCTTCGGATGCCATCAAAATGATCTCTTCCCTAGTTTCAAGCTTCGACTGAGTAAACTACCACCGCAGACATGTTTTTTATCTTTTGTAGTCAGAGTTATGAGAAAATGTATCTTGTTGCCAACTGGCTAAATCCTCACAAAGGTCTAAATGCGGATGGTGGCTTTATTCACAAAAAGATAGAATTGATGGTCAAAAACCAATGCAATTACGCTAAATCAATTTTTGATACGTTTTTTGTTTGGTCACTAAAAAAATGCAATTTGAAAGGGATTAATTGAGTATTTAAGTGGGACTAGCGATGGATATGAGAGATGGCCTGCACATTCTTGCATCCTCCAATACAATTTCCAATCAGAACGAGACTCCAAATCTAGTGAGGTTGCCAAATATGGTTGGTGAAGTATCTTATCAGTTGCACGCAAATTTTGATCACTGACACGGCTGATTTGTAGGTTTTGCCCTCTTTCAGCACAGACTACGTTGTGAAGGCCAAAACAGAGGGCTAATCAGGGGAAGTGGTGAGGCACTGAGTAAGCCTTTAATTTACTGAAGCGTCGTTTTGATTTCGACGGGCACTTAAGGCTCCGCTCTTGTACATCCGCTGGGTTGTAACGCCTTCGGATCATGCCATTAGGCTCATTCCAGCCTTTACGTGCATCAACAGCACATTTTATGCCCTTCTTTTAAGTTCATAGAGAACTCTGGGAGCTACAATTATGAAGGGGTTTCAGTGAATGCAATGCGAGCTGATTGAGTTGAAGCACTATATAGGAAACAGGATACTGTGACCAATCAAAATGTTGATGGGAAATTTTGGTAAGGTTTAAGATTAGGTAGAGCGACATTTGGCAATAAACATAACAGTTTCACTTCATCGCCTACAAAGTGCCGTAGTTCCATATTCGACTTTTCCCCACAGCTAGCAGTAAGTTCTTGCTTGAAGCCGCTACTTAACCACGAATTTGGTCAGAAAATAACACCATAATTATCAAGGCCAAACTCATTCTTAAAACAGTCATAAGAAGTAATCAAAGGAAAGATTTCCAAAGGTATTACATTAAATGCGTTTTCAGTCGTTAACCATAGGCGGTGGTAGTTTAATTTTGTCAGATTTTGGACAAATGCAACGGTCATTGTTGAAGGAAGCACAGATTAATTACAAAGAACAAGATTTCTAGACATTGCTGGAAGTCTTACGAGTGGAACTTTTATGTGTCGACCTAGGAAAAATTTTTCCTTAAATCCATTGGCCTGATTTTATTGCCGTTTCTGAACCTTGATTGCAAAATTTGTACTAAAATCTTGATCGCTCTTGATTCCCACTACATAAATTTTTGCTTGTTTTGCTGGCTAAAGCAACTTTTGGACCATCCATCCTCCTTCGAGAAGGTTTGACGCAATTGTAGCAACTCAGATTGTTTAACCAAAGCCATCTGTGCACTTATGCCTGATCATAATATTAGACTAAAAATCTGATGTTAAAGCAGTGTGTTGGGCTTACTCTCTACTCCTTAAGGCATCGTAGTACTAGGCCCGAAAATGCATCGCTGAGGTAAGAAAGGAGTGGGGGCTACTGGCATGCCCCAGAGGCCTAGTAGTCCAGCGGAAGTTCAGCAGGAAACCAAAATGAAGAGTTGAACAAACAATCGAGGCATTAGAGCTTCTCATACGTTTTAACAACCAAAATTATGATTCCTCTACCTTCTGAATTCCTCTGCTTTTGGCCGTAAAAGGACAAAATCTTCAAAAGGCGGTTCACCTGTTATTTGGATTTGGGCGCAAAAAGTTCATTCAGCAAGGTCGTGACTGTTATTCCTCTATCATATAACTGGCAGAACTGCAAGGTAACTGAAACAATTTTTACTTGTTCGAAGTCAAATGGAATTTAAAAACATTGATCTTAAAGTCGACTTTAGATGCCGTCTCTCATATGAGTGCATGCGTTTCCTCTGAAAGAATATAGTGATGGTTTCAGTAAAGAGGTGTAAATAACTCCACTTTAATATAATTTTTAAATTTTGTGTCAAAGTCACGCATTCGCCTGTATGGATGCCTTACCAGATCCTCCCACAGAATTCAAGAAATTACTGTAGCATAAAATGCCTCCACCGAAAGTGGGTGCTGTTGTGTGATAGCCTAGAAATTTATCAAATGGTAGCTTTAGCGTTCATTGGGATAAGTTTACTGCGCAGTTAGACTGTGTTGCAAGGAACACTGGGTTGGATAGGTAGCTCAAACGTCCAACCACTGGGGGATTAGGGTGCATTTAAAAAGTGCTACGGATATTGTAGCACAGACAACTAAATGCGCAGTAGAAGTCGGAAAAGCGTTTTTATCCAACAAAGAAACAAAACGCTTCCCTGATGTTGCTTAGATGGTGGTTGTGAAGATGGGAAGCATAAATTGATGGGATGAAAACTAATCAAACTTAGGAAAAGTATCAAATTCATAGGATTTTATCGAGCAACGTTAGCATCACCTCTCACCGAGGAGTCTGTTCTGCCCGTAATTTACTTTCAAATGGATTAGAGTTGACACAGGTGTTTGGACGGAACGTGTGCTTTCTTAATGCTTCGAAATAAAAACATTAGAGAATTTTTGGTCATCTAAGAAACAAAATAATGGGCACGCTGCTCACCAATCCTCACACAAGGTAAAGCTGTTACATAACTTCGACCGTTACAGATCTTATTGTAACATTTCTGTCCCATGCTTATTTACATTTAAAAGGAAGCTATGATCCATTTTGAATTATGCCAAACTATTACAAGGTTAAATCCCAGCAATTTTAGGATACCAAACCTGATAAAGTGTTCTTCCTCTGTCATTGGCAACATTTTTTACCACATAATAACAGAGGATTTGAAAATAATAATGCAATTTGTACATAGTTGTTACATCTTTATAATGCATTTACGGGTGTTTCGACAGCCGAAACGAATTGCAATGTACCTTTTATTTAGCGTGTCGCCCTGTTGTAAATCTAAAGGTTAAATGAGCTATTTAGCTCTTTAGCCAGACGTTCCTCCCTTCCCCCTCCACAGAATCAAACAATTAAACTGGGAAACCTTGACATGACACTTTCTAGAGGGAATAAGGCTTCCTTATTCACCTTATTCAACAATAGATCGAGATTAATTAAACCTTCGGGTGAAAGAACATGAAGGCATGACACAGATGTCAGACCACATTTTCAGGATAATAAATAACCTATCTGACCATTAAGACAAGTATTTTACGTAGAAAATCACGAATTCGGGGTTTTGTTAAAAACTAGAACTGATGGGTACGTTGGTCCTTTTGGTGTCGCCCCTCCACAGACTTAAACCAAAAGATTACTTGCGTAACTACAAATGCGGTGAAATCCAGCAAAGGCGACTTTAAAGTTAACTTAATTTCTTGAGAAATTCGTGGATAGGATATTAAAAACTTATACACTTTAAGACAAATGACTCCTGATCATTATCTAGGTCGCTAAATCCAAAAAGTGAAACTGATCAAAAGCTACAAATTTTCTGCATTGGCACTTGATTTTATAAAAGTGGCTTTCCATAATCATTGCTGATCATCTAGTTTTGACTTAAGTTGCGGTTACTGATCGTGATCTCTTTATTGCCAGATCAAGTCGTCGGTCATTTCTCTAACATTGTGGAATTTTGAGGCACAAATTTTTTTCAATTGTGCAAAATGTACGACTATCATTTGGGACTTATTTTATGGTAGTTTAGTTCTCAAATCAATTCGGGCAGAGTTGCGTGTCACTGCTTTGCAAGATAATAACTATTTTAGAATGTATGAATTGAGGACACGTTGAATTGCAAGTGATCACGCAACTTTCGCTGGACTTCTTCGTCCAACTCTATAAGGCAAAAACTCATAGAGGACTGCAAAACGATGAATGCAACACAGAGATTCCACTCAGCATACTAAAAGTAGTAATGTATTCCCTTATCGATTTGTCGCTAAACTCTATTTAAAAGTATTTTTTTTGTGATGGAAGCAGTAAATTGCCTTCTAATTTTACATATTTGACATTCAGGCTTAGTGCGTAAAAATATGTTTTCTAATTACTTTACCAGCCTTTTGTTGGTGAGAAAAGTGCAAAGTTTCACTACCTCTTTACTCCCTAAAGCATCCAAGCACGTCCAAAATCTAATACTTACTATTTGTAATTGACACGATTCCATTTTAATCGGCCCGGGTGGGGGTGACAAGCATTAAAAATGGGTATTTGCAGGGGAACCGAATCCGGCGAAAGCAGCTCTTGCGTACATCACTGCCTGTGGAAAACATATTGAACAACCCAAATCTCCAAGACGTTGAAAAGTATGGCGCAGTGGCACTTAGAGATTGCATTGATAACACATTGCTTTAGAATGAGTAAAACCAGATAAAAAGCACAAAAATTCACTTTTACTGGCTACACCAGTGTGTTTGAACATTCCTGAATTATTCAACAGGTTGTTGATAATCATTCTAGGTAATAAAATAGGCTTCCTTGGACCTGATACTCCTATTTTACGAAACAAAGGGGTGAGAATTAGAGGAACTCCACTGTATCCCTGCAAAATGTTTCAAGAGTCACTTTCGTTCAGCAATGTGCATTGCCTTCAGTTCTGACTCTTAATTAACTCATGATTGGTCAGGATAAAAAGTAGAATGGCAAAGTACTTTGAACTCCATCGACAAATGGCCATTTGATTTTAAAATGGGGTTCCACAAAGCACTCATTCCATTTTAAGCCACAGTTTCTTTACCGGTCCTTTGTAATTTACTGCCCAGTTAGAGGTGTTTGGTAATAAATTCGATTTATTCCTTTCACCTAAAATGCGAACTGAGTATTGTACAATCTTCGCAGGTTATGTCCATCTAGGCATTGCCTAAAGCAAATTATGTAAATTTGTTAATTCTTAGTTGGCTGCAATTTTAAATGGCGCAGTGTTGCATGCCTCAGATCCGTAATCTCTTGGAGTTGATACATTTTTCTAAACCACTACTTGATTTTGATCATTAGGACCAGCGCTGGAATATGTTGTCCAATTATTTATGCAAGGCCCCTTCCAAAACACGGATTTATACTGCATCTTGAAAAGTGACTATTACTGCATTTGAGTAGGCACCTAGTTCTGTACATGTTAAAGATCCAGTCCAAGTGAATAGTCGAGAAAAGTGTCGTAATACCTGTAACGTTGTATTTGCTTCACACGTGTCTCTAAGTAGCACAGACTTGATTTACATGTGTGTGTACGGCAATGCATGAGTGGTAGTATGGAACAATATAAAGGTATCATTGGTATTTATTAGAGTCAAAGAGAAAAGTATCTTGCAGGAACCGAGGTTTCCACTTTAGCCGAGTCGGCTAGCCGTGAGAAAGCCTCTCTTTGAAGACTGATGGGATGGCAAAAGGCCCCTTCTCCCCAGACGTCCGCTGTGTAGGAAGCCACGGCGGTCCAAGCGGTAGGGAAGAGCACTGTAGTAGTCTTCGTCAAGCATATTCTCACCCAAAGGCAGATCTTCTAACGCCAACTCCTCCTCCAAGGCATTATGCTTCGCATAGGCAGGCGTCTGGACCAGAAATACCATAGCAGCTGTCGCGAAAACGAGAAGGCCTAAGGGTGTCATGAGTAAGTAGATGAGTCCAACTGATGCGCTTGTATGAAAAATTCGAAAATTTATGCTGTCATGAGGCGTGAATAAGCCAATGGGTAGCCGCGTAGCTGTGCGTTGGGTCTTACCTTGCTGTGTCCTCACTGCTGGTGCACGGTGCGCTTGAACTGCAACAAATTAGATTCGATTACGAGGATCACTGTAGGTTTCCCCTGTTATTTGTTTTATGGGTTACCACTATGAAAGACAACTGGTAATGAGATATGATGCTATTTAGTATAATTGGTCGTTAAACCTATTCCAGAACCATTCATACGCTGGTATAGTTGAATATTATTTCAGCTTTGGAGGGAATCATCGATTAAAAAATTCAAAAGTGAGATTTCCCGGTAAAATAAAACCTCTTGTGACCAAATTAATTTGACTCATGATATCCTATTTATAGTTACTTTCAAATTTTTGGAGCGCTTATTAGGAAAATATTTAATCGAGGATAACATTAATCCTAAAAACATCACTTTTTTGACTTGGTTATCAGTCTGCGTTCATGAAAGCCAAGGAGATTGCTGAAGAGCTGTTATAGGCTTCTATAAAATCAGGAAAGTCGGTCAAACGTTCATCTTCTGCTACAGACATAAGTGCATCGGTTACTGCATAAGTGATTAGTTGACCTGATTAATTCCACATTCAAGGGTCATAGCTGTATTTCCATGATCACATTAACGATTCCATTACAAATTCATTGTTAGTTTAAGTTTTATTAAGCAGTGCTTTAACGAAGCGATACGTTTGCTTTGATAATTTCCACTCTACTGCAAGTGTCCAAACACGCACTATATTTCCGTTACCCATGTTCCATTACATCTGTAAGGCTAGGACGAGAAATTACAAGGATTTTGTCCATCAGTACTACTTTTATTGGATGTACGGGTTTGTACTCCACACACAGGTATTGTGAATGTTTTGTCCAAACAATTATCGTAGATTTACCGAATACAACCCTTCATGGGGAGCATGAATACACATTTTTAATGATTTGGACAGAGTTGTACGACGGTTTTGGTTTCGGGTGGTTAATTACACTTGAAAGGGAGTCATAAAATGGGGTGTACGCATGTAATGTAATGCCAAACTGTACTTTTGTGGTGCCATCAATTATTCCGTTCTCACTGAAAGGGCGATGTAAGTTGCTCTTCAAATCGCTATCTATTTTGGCATTTTCCCCTTTTCTGAGTGAAGCAGTTGTCCAGCCGGCAAGCTATATTTTGTAATATGCATTTTTACTAGCCAAATCACCTAGCAAAACCAACATGTGGAATGCACACACATTGTGGATACTTCGGTGAGCATTTAACAAAAAAATCAGCAGTCTACTAAAATTCCAAGCAGAATAACCCCTTTGACTTAAACAACTACTCATGATGCTAGCCACAACTGTGGTATCTCCTCGCCGTATAAAAACTTATCACGCAGCTTTCAGAATTCTCAATAGGTTTTTTAATCATTTTGTGCCTAATCGAAAACACGTTCGCATATACTAAATAAAAATGATCGTTTTTGGAGTTAAAATACTTAATGTTTGCTATTAAAAAGAACTTCTGATCATCGCAAGTGTCTGATTTGGTTTTTTGCTCTTGCTAAACAACTATTCGCTGACATGATCTGCCATTTTAGCCTAACTTGAAACCCTCTTTTGCAGCTCATCTGCAATTTGGTCTAATTTTAATTTGCAATAACTAATATAGGGTTATTCTTTGATTGTTTGTTTAACCCTCGGTTTTGGTATCGGGTCACCTGGCCCTAGGGCCATGCCAAGTGTCCTCACGTCTTCTGTGAGCTGAAAATGTATATCTTATGCCATAACATTACGTGTTTTTTTCATCTTCAAGGAATTTTGATGCTGTTACAACTCCATCTCAACCATCATCCAGAACAACGATTTGCTTTGTCTATGGATTTTTTCACGGAATGATTTACCGTCCACCACTTGTAAAGCTGTTCACATTTCCCAACTTTTATTGTCTTTGCAGGAGGCGAAAATGAAGCTCTGTTCCATCTCGCATCAAGATAATTTCATCTCCTATTCGATCCATCAACCAGAGGTCATTAAATGTTTGGCAAAACGCATGCTTGATGGATCCATAAATGAAAAGGAAAATTTTAATGAAACACTTCCAATCAAAGGTAGTAGTAAAAGGTAGTTTCATACACTTCTACAACTTTACCACCTATATATGTAAGAATAAAAATGGCGCAAAATAACTGCTCGTATGGAAAAAATAAAGCATAGAAAGAGAAATGGCTGTGTTTCGGCCCCAACGCAGAACAGGCATGGTGTTATTGCCTAAGCCCTCACGATTAGTGGCGTCCTCACTCAATGAGAGTCGATGGAAATCAAGTTGAAACTAATTTTAGGCAATGATATAACTTCATATGATCTACATTTTAGGACTCTGCTATTCCACTGAAAATGCTTATTTGGTGGTGAACTGCCGAAGGAAAATGGTAATTCAGCCTAGGTTAGCTAAAAGTCAAAGAACCTTCCCATTAAGGCATAGTCTTAGGAAAGGTGTCTGCCCATAGTAGTCCATTGAATTACTCATTGGGTGGTCAACCGCTTTGCGATTTGACAATCCACTTTACTCGACCACCCATGTTCTGAAGAAATTTCGGCAAAGTGAATTTAGAAATTGCCACTTTTCCTGTCATTGGATTGACAGTGCTAAAAGCCACTTTTTCCTTCAAGCCTATTGGTATATTTGTGCACCGCTTTGAGAAACTTACTTTTTGGCCTTAGTGTTTCCCCCTTTTGCCTCAGCCTCCATGTCCATCGAACGAGTAGACGAGCTGAACGAGGTAATGGCTAACCAGGTAAAGGTAAATAAAGGAGTAAAGATATTACAATTTAGGCGTTTTCCCATCAAGAACATCCGATGGCGACTGATAGTATTCCACGCACCCTCCCTAATAACTCTTCCTCACCGTCAGCACCGAGTTAGAAAGTTGCTAGAGTGTTTTATCCAAACTCTTCATCGGCCAAAATGAACAGATACTCTTCAGAGAGTTCTTCCACCGCTACCAAAAGCATACGGAGACACGGTTTGTGAGGTAGTGACAAATGTATGTAGGGGGCGGGGCTTATGGTGCCTATTTGTCGCGACGTTCATATTTACTGACCGTCTCTCGTCTGAAATGTACGCTCAAAACACCGCGTCTTAAAATTATAAAAGTGAATGAATGTTTCTGAAACCACGTTACGGCTAATGGGCATGTTTTTTGGTACAGTTCATGTAATTTTCTTTCCAGCATTTATTAAAGGTTTATTCATTAACAATGTTATGTGGTTAAGGCTTACTCTCTGCAAGGAGAGTCTACTTTATCTGAAGTCCAAGTTAACTCAAATGGACATCAGTAATGCCTCAGGGAAAATTTCCTTGGACAAAGTGCATAAAAATAGATTTAAAATTATAGGAAAGAGAAGTATTCACAATGGTATTCCACCAATGTTACAAGAGGGCTAACTCCTTCCAGTGACTCCCTTGTGACCTGTAAGTGTCTGAAAAATGTATGTGGTTTAGTGCAAGCACGACTTACAAAACACTGCTATGCATCACTCCCACAGAGAGGAGTGCTTTTATGTGTTCTTTACTGATGTTTCCTGCTTTGAAGAACTGATATCATCGTTTAAGGGCAGTTGACTTTGATTGGAGTCTATTGGCTTCTTGAGGCCAACTTAACTGGGTTCCAAATTCACGGAAGTGTTTACACAGTTCAATTCTGGTGATGAAAGGAATAGGTATATCCAGATAAAGGGGCTAATGGTTCTAGTCATTCTTGATAAAAGGGAAACTTTGCGTTAAAAGCTGAGCAAATGAGGGTTACATACTCTGACGGATGACGATAAACTTCCATAACTACCTATATTTTGTTTATTTATTTTTTGGTGAAATTTACCAGACGTTACAGAATGTTTCTTGCGTGAGTAATGGTAAGGAATGCCTTTTTGTTTAAATATTTTTTTTGGGTCAGCAAACATACCATTGGTTGCTCCAAAACGGAATAAGGGATTGTGCATGTCTAACAGGCGGGATTGCTCATTCCAAATTGTTCAGTTGCTGCAGCTAAAAAGGATGACTGAGATTCTACCGATACAAGTCGAACATTTGAGATAAAAATTTGTCCTTCAGAAACAGTCAGAAGAAAGCTCCGTTTCTGTGCGATAGCCCAAGATCTCATCATACAAAGCCTACCCATGTGAAGGTTTGTACACTGGGACGGGGGACAGGAAGGAGGGAGATACTGCATCACCATATCTTTGCCTCATCCTTTTAATTCCCCTTATGATATGGCATGATAAAATCACACCCGAAATGGACAGCTGAGTTATAAAACTGAGAGGCAAAGGGAGGCAACTGCAGCCAGATTTTTTGCTCTTAGATCAAAAAAGGATAGGAGACTACATTATGTAAAAATGCCTTCCACAATGGGTTGATTTTTACGAAATAGAAACTACATTACCTTATATGACCAAGTTATATACGCTGAATGCAACCCATGCGCTTCGTATCAGCTTAGAGAATGTCCATGAGTTGGGGAACAAATCGCTACAGCAAACAGAACACAAGCTTGTAACGACTCATTCGGTTTTTCAGTGATTGTTTGACAGATAAAAGGCGTCATTTCCATGTGATATAATGTGGCAATTCAGTAATGGATCATTTAGTAGTGGGGTCCATTGGAGTAGTTCGTTAGCCAAGGTGCGATAAAAATACTTTGACCATGTTTTTCAGCCTAGTGGAAATGTGTTTTACTTTAAGGTACTCCAAAGCGGACGAACTATTCTGATGTCATGTTGTCATATGGAATACAAAGTGTAGTCTCACAGTTAAGTAGCAAAGCCCTGGACAAGTATATTTCTTGCATTTTGTCCATGTAGTTAAACTTTGAACGTCTAAATTGGCTTGAATTCCATTTTAGCAAGAAAGACATAAATAATGCCCCATTTTTCAGGAAACGAAGCTTGAAATTTAGAAATATTCCAAAGACAAGTATATATATGGCTTGCTTTTTTTGAATGGAGGATAGCCGTTGCAGCCTTATTGTGACGCGAACGACAGCTACACAAACACCTTTTTTGTCAAAAAGAAGGGTTCAAAAGGCACCAGAAGTGGAGATGGGCACGACAAAATAATTCCCCCCAGATGGCAGCTCATTTTGCTCCTGTCATTTCTAAACCATCTGTCAGCCGAATGCAAATGTAGGCCTGAAAAAATTAACCAGAGTTCCTTCCTTCTCTAGTCAGAGAAGGTGACATTTTTGGAAGGCCGGAGTGAATTCTGACCATCCCATTTAATGGACGAACTGCCATGAGTGTAGAGATTGCACTATATGCTTGATGGAAATTTTGTCTAGGGAGACGTAAAGCATTTTACAAAAAATAAAGAAAGGGAAGGTAAAAACCGAAAATATCACCTACTTTTAAGCTTTCATTGGTTTAAGCAAATTTATTAGCACAATGGGTCAACAATTCCTCTTTTTAGGGAGGATTATGCGATCGATAGCTGGTTTGTGACAAGCGATTAAGACTGACTACTTATGGGAAACAATAGGATCATCTAAACAGGCCTTGGTACATGTTCACTAGATCGAATCCAAATGAGTTTATGAGCTCATACTCCTCAGCTAACTATCGAAACACCCAACTAACAGTCAACTACACTTCGTTATTTACTATGAAGCAAAATTTAGACTTTTAATTCTCAAAGATATGCAGTAATTTTACTATAAAGCAAAATAAAATTAACGTAGTGGCTTAGTAAACCATATTAACCGTTTATTAGAAGAGTAACGCAATTAGGCATCTTCTACAACTTGACTCCTTGGGCTATTTTATTCTCCTCAGGTTGTACTTTTGTCCTGTTGGTATTGCCCTCCGACTATGCCTTTGGCTTCGTAGTCTTTTTCTTAACCTTGTGATAAACTGCTTCCTCGTAATGCTCTGCCTCATTGTGTCTTCAGAGTGGACTTCGGGTGTCACCGATGCTTGCCATAGCTAAATTATGTCTCGATTTACCTAGTAAAAGAAGTACTCGTACCTAAAGCGCCTCCGTATGAAGTTGAACAGTCATTTTATCTTTCCCAGTTTCAAATTCATAGAGGTGTCCCTGAACCCTTAGTATTTATGTGTTGTGCATACAGATGCAGTCACGAGAATAAAATTGTTTCCGTCAAAACACAGGCTGAGGTGCTCATGTTTTTGGGAATTAGAAAAGGGAACGCCTTTGCATCCCTGTCGTGTTCAGTGGATACGGTTGAACTAAACCTGTTAGGCATGTCACAGGGAGGGCATAAAGTTGTTTCCGAAACTCAAGAATTATTACTCTTTTTTAAGGTCCTAGTAGAAGTACCCATGCAAATCAGTCCTTGCGTGGGGTCCCGACTGCTAAGCCTTCCCAAGATTCGTACATTTGGTATCTTAAGTGTCAAAATATTTATTACTTTTATCAATTGACATTCGTTTTTGCTTGGTTTTTATTCATTGCCCTTCACACCTTTACCCAAATCGCCGTATGTCAGTCATGCTGAATTGCTGAATCACCACAGTTTCCTTGTTTGCCTTTGTGTAATTACCGTCTCAGTAAAGATAAATGTGGTGTCCTACCTAACAATTCCACATTTTGTCCGCGGCGACGACTTAAACTAGCGAGATTAAGTTACCCTTTTGAAACATATGGTGTTGGAAATACAAATCGGCTCTAGAACTCACCTTCGGGATCATGATTAGGGATTCAGATGGTTGCAAACATTCCAAGTTAAAAAGTACTCAATTTATTAATAGCATAGCAGCTGAAACCACTATATGCTATCACACTGCGTCTGGCAATTGTCCTCTAGTCTGACTTCGCTTAGACGTACCGCTTGGTTATTTATAACGTTTGTCCAACCAAAACCATCTAATGTACGCATAGTGCTTTTTGGAATTCTAAACACCAATTGGGTAAATCAAAAGAAGGCAGCTTGTGGTTTTTTGGAAACGTGAGATCATCTGGTGGGCTAGTTTGAGGATAGCACGAAGGGGCGGTGCCTTCTAAAGAAATTATTTTTGTACACATTCGCCTCTCTCTCACACTGGAATTATTTCTGCTACTATGGACCTGCAATCGGTCCCGATATTAAAATTCCAAAAAGGCTAAAGTGCCAAAATTAGTAGCTAAAAATGAAGCTAAGATGACATGACACCTAGGGATACGACCGTTACAAAATGTTGTACTTCTGTAACCACCATAAATTAGTGCTTCACTCATCTAAAAGGAAACATTGGGATTTCGGTACGGTTAAATTTAGAAATGTTAAACAAAAACTGAAATTTTAGTAGGATGAACAAGGATTTACCTGCACGATCCTGCGAGTCAAATGTTTAAATCATAAGCCGTTTCTTAGAGTCGTGAATGCTCCATACATTCATAAATTTCACTGTCTAATCCCAAGGAAAAACGCTATCTCTGTCGTTATCATAAAAAGTACATTTGGCGCCGACTTAGCAATCAAATCTTAAAATGATTGCACCAATGCCTAAAAAATGCTGATCTGCCTTGCAAAACAAGATCAGACTACCGTTGGAGTTGATGTTCTCCAAGAAAATAATTGCTCCTACGGCTTCGAATATCCTTGACCCGAGTAAGTGACTTGACAGTGCAAGATATAATGAAGTGCAGTGATCTTTAAAAATTGTGATTAAACTTGTAATAGGCTCGGTGTTTCTCTCTCTCACCTCTGCCAGCATGCCTTTAGATTACTCGGCCACTCTACCGAAACCAGGAGTTATAAGCCACACCTAAAATATCACATAGAGCGAAATTTTAACAAAACATCAAACAGCCTTCGAGACATCTTAATGATTTAGCAAGCTTGGATATGAACACGTATTGGCACGAGCCCTGTGCTGCATGATGAGCAGTTACAGGGCCTGTCAATTAGGCTATCGTGTTAGAAAAAGACAAAGGCGAGCAAGTTAAACGATGTGTTAAAGGGAAAATTAGTGCCCCTCAGACCATCAAATGCTCCTACTTGAAACAAATCAGCCCTTAATATTGCACCATAAGAATGACAGTTTCATATTTTTATTAAGGAGTTGGGAACAGTACGCAATTTGAAAAATGGCTTTAACCGACTCACAGTCTGTTCCTATATGTCTAACAAGAATCTATATTAGCGATGAATGTAATGCACATTTTGGAGGAGGGAATTAGGATGACAAAACACCCCATCAAGTGACCTGGTCTGGGAAATTTTCCGCTGTAATGGTTCAGGACTTAACGAGGTTATGCAAGTAGATCGGTGAAACTACAAAATCTATCAGTCCGGTAATCTGTAAGGGTTTTAGCCTTGATCTACCTAACTTTACTAATTAGTGAGTGGTAAAGCTGTTTACTCCTCTGTGAAGCATGAGTATCGTCAAGACGTATCCTACCCTGCATACGTGCATAACATTAATGGCCCAAAACATGCTGTCAACATGCCGGACGGCCAATACACCTGTCACATGTCTACTTTCTTCGTTTTTGGTCAGAATTGCCACAAATATAGGAATTTACCCCCGGCAGCCAATTGTTTTACGTCGATGGTAAGGTCATTTGTTGAGGTAGACATGAAATTGCCTACTCAACATATTTTACTTACTACAGAGGCGACGAAATGTCCACTTAACCCACGAAAACAATAAAACAGTCCTTAGGATGTGAGTTTGCTTCTAAAAGCACGGCGCAAACACTATTTTCCTGGTTTGTGATAGGCTTTGTCTATTGTCATGGTAGTATCTCTCACCGACAAAAGCACCAGCTCTCTTCTAACACTAGCCTTAGATCACCTGTCAAAGTGTACATTAGCCGCCTTTAGACAGTAAGCCCAAATTCTTAGGGGTTTTCAAACGAGCATACCTCGCTTTTACTTGCATTTCAAGAAAATATTATAAAAAGGCACAACTTGTATTGTTTATTGGATTAATTTGGTGCCTATTCTAACCAAGTAACATACAAGTCAAATGGCTTGATTTCGTGTTAGAAAAAGCATAAATAGATGTTGTATAATCTGAATACATTTGCTGGTTGTAAGTTAAATCAATTTAACAATTATTAATGACTTTACATAGGCGCAAACTCTAGTGCATTTCTCATGTCAGCATCCCCAAACGCAATCGAGTGCTAAGACCCTTGTCTGTAATTGACAATGGATTTATGCTTCCCAAGAAATTGGTTAAGTACAAGGTGCCATAGCACTATTTTGGTTTATAAATTGATGCCGCTTGAAAGTGTGTTAAGTTTTGGGACCTTGTGCCCTTTTATAAAATGCAATTGACTGCCGTTTCGCCACTTTTTTTGCTGATAAGCTTGTTTTGAGCATACTCTCATTGGTATGAGAGGAACTAGTGAGCCTAAAAGGCCATGCAACCAACGCAGGGGTATAGCTCATGGAAACAAAAGAATTTGCTCAGTTAAATTGAACTAAAATCAGCTATTAGATCGTGCTATAGCTCCTTCCTCAGCGCTCCCAGTGGTCACTGTGATGTTACGTCCGCCGTAATGAAAAGTAGAGTAGTTTCGAGGATACAGCGCATTTTTACTAATGGAAAAGATGTTGCCTATTATAGGTAGTACAGGTCGCAAGTTTGCAAAACAAGATAAATCCGGGAATAATCAATCTGAAAGAATAAACCACAGCCTGATAATACTCCACAGCATGCGTTTACTGTAAGCACGGAAAAAAAATTTTAAAAGAAAAAATGAGTATGGAAGGTCGTCGTATTCTTGGATCGTCGCATAATTTGTTTAGTCCAAAGACAGCAAGCTATTTTCTGATGCTGACTTTTATTTTATAGTCCATGGTCTAAATCAATTAGTAGCGATTGTTTGAAACTCGTAATTTGGAATCAAACAGGCACAGACGCCTTCTAATTCTACTGCGGTTAGCTTTTGGAGATCAAGCTGCTCACAAGGGATATCTACCCGATGTAGCTTTTCAACTTGGTTCGCTCACTGCTCTGAGCAAACAATGAAGGCATTCCACTAAGAAGGAATAGCTTATTAGCAGTTTGTAGGTCAGGACTCCACAGGCATAATCTTCCAACCATACTACTTAGGATGAAGCACAATGACACTTATGACTTTGAGGGAAATTGATAAAAATTCGTTTTCAAATCACGGTTATTCTTGACGAATGATGATTAAACCGCAGCATTTGCATGACTGAATGTAAGCAGCTAATGTGCGACAAAGTGGATGGTAGTGAGCTACTGGTTAGGGCTAATGGACTACACGGCTGACCATTGAGACCTCTATGAGCAAAAGCATAATCTTTGTCCGAGACGCCTTACAAATTTGCTGCACTCATTACCTGATCCGTGTGTCTTAAACAAACTGGAACTTTCCTTATTAACATTACTTTGAGGATAAAGTAAAATTAATACCTCTAATGGGTGCAACTTTTACACTTCCTCCCTCCGTTCGCGTTTGAATGCACGCGGAATCCCATCTTCCACTTTCGAAGATCAAGATGTTAGTGATTTTTTTCTTTGAGGGAATAACACAATTGGCTCAATACAAGACCCACTTGATAACATACAGGCGTGAAAACGTGTTTGCTCAGCACGGAGTAAGGACCGAATGCTGAAGAGAGATGGCCTAGACTGCAAGGTGCCGGTATGGAGTAAAGAACTGTAATGGAGGCAAACTTCTCCAGATGGTGGCAATGTTCACACCATCTGCCATCCAAACACAGGAATGAGCGCACAAAAACGAGTTCTCCTCAGTGCCTAAAGCAGTGCTCAAGTAGTACTCAAGCAGTGGGCACACTCTGAGAGGTGGGTATTTTTCTCGGCTCATTTGGGAGCACTGTGTAACACTCACTAGGAAAAATGGGAAGTTAAACAACATTATTCTTATGAGATAATAAAGCTGGCCGATGTATTGTAGATAAATTTGAAACCGAGATCAGTGGTAAAAAAAACAAGGAGAACAGAAGAAATGAATTCGGTTTACAGAGATGGAGAACGAGGACATAGTGAATAAAAATAAAATCATCCAAAGGAAATAAGTAGAGATTTGAATAAAAAAATTTAAGCTAACCATAAAAAAACACAAATAGCTTACTTGATGTGGGCTACTTCTTGTTGTTCTAAAGGCGGATTGTGCGTAGTAGAAGTGGAAAGAATGAATATTTTAATCATTTTGCGATTCTATGTGCGTATGTTGGACGGATTAAATGCATAGACCTCTCCGCAAATCGCACTGAAATATTAGCTGGAAAATTAGTAAGCTAAAAACTCAGAATGTGGTTCACCCCTTAAAGGTGGTAGTTCTCTAGAATGGATGCGCACGCATTTACCACATTTAAGAATTGTTACTGTAAATGGAGGCAAAATTTGTCAATCGATGAGATGTTGAACTAACCCCGTCTTAGTTTAGTGAACACAATGCTGTGCCAGTAGCCTTCCAACCCTTCTCTACTTCGACAGTCCATGCTCCACCTTGTATCATGTTCTCTTTCATCCTCAGAAAAACAGGACATTCACCCCCTATTTTTATTACTGAATGCTAAGCATTAACATGACGGAAGGGGGCATATTGATCCAGGTGAGGGAATCTGTGACCACACCTAATAGAAAAGTTGAAAATGAAGTCTACCTTGGGCAACTACCCCATTCCCGTGTTCTGTGTGAGTGTCATTAACAACTGAAATTACACTAGCCGTGAACCATCTGGAAGCGTTCGTTACGACGTTGGCTACAATACCCCTCTGCTAGGCAAAAACAGCCCAGATAGGTATACAGTTCGGCGGTATTGAAGTGTGAAGGGGACAGGTACAAAACCTTATTCTCATGAAAATATTTAAAATCTACCCCCTTATTAGATAGCTGCCCTTAGGCCGGTGGTCTTAAAACTAGAGATGGGCATGCGTGATGGCCTACACACTCCGCCTTCTTCAATACAGTTTCCAAACAGGAGCTCCTCAAACGCATGCAATTGTTCAAATTGGAACTTTGTGCTATCATGTCATGATGATTTACGAGTTTTGTTGAAAATGTTTCACCAATTTACATTTAAATGTTGACTAAGTTTAATACTCAATAATCCGTTTGGGCCTTGTGCGTACTGGACATTGAGATGCAAGTGAATTTCCTTGAACTCGGCACAAGTGCTTAATAACTTAAAGCTAAGAAAATAAGAAGACCTATAGAACAATTTTGAAATGGTTTTATTTCATTCACTTGGATCAGTGAATCTTGTTCAATGGTAGTGAGGCAGAGTGGGTTCTGACAACTGCTAACTTCCAAATAAAGGCAAAAAAGCTCTTTCTCCTGATTGAATTTGTGAGAGAACGGCATTACCCTCCTACTGGCTTCCCGGCTTGAACCAAGATTTAAAACCCATGACAGCAGTAGCATAATGCTCTGCCTTGACATGAGTTCACGATAATAGCATAATTAGTTCTCCTGAATAGGAGTCAAATTCATTCGACCATTGTCAATTTTTTTTTCAAATGAGAATGCCCTCACAATTTCTACACAATTGCAATCAACTACGCACCTGAGCCGGCAAGTTAGCACTCAGAAATCTTCCCTTCCAACTATGGTATACATCATTCCGATATCCGTACACATTAAAGCACTGACTCAAGCACACAGCAAAGAGGGAAACAAAGTAAGCCGTAGTATATGCAAAAAACTTTACTTGTAAACACCAAGGCGAGTAGAAAAGATAACACATGGATACAATGTCAAAAACTGGAAGGTTATATCAATGAGGACACATTTTTCGCAAGAAGTCTAAAGTGACTTCACTTAACAACTGCTTGGCTGTTGCACTCCTTCATGAGGTGCTCAATGAGTCGGTCGTTCGCCAGGAGGTACATCATGTCTGCCATTGTCTGTTCAATCTCTGCGCTTTCGCGTCGTGCCGACATCTAGTGAATAGAACGCAAAAATAAAGGTGTCAACATTTCACCGCCTTCTGGGACGTAAAAAGCTGCCTTACCTCTTGTTTCAAATGTATTGAAAATAGGCAAAATTACAACTTTACAACTTCTTCTATCAAAGTTGACAAAGGCGAAGGAATGTGTAAAATCAGTAGAAATATCAAAGATAGGTGAAATGCCCTCATTTGATATTTGCAAGAAATCTAACTTTTAAAAACTTGCTTTCAGTTGGATCGGAATTCCTGTTACGTGAAAGAAAGATCAAAATAGCCCTGAAATTCCGTAACACAAGACACTCACGAAGCGCAGCATTTGTGGTAAACTTAGCAAACTTGAACACAGCCCACTGAATGCTTAGGCGAATTTGAATGATCTTCTCTCATAATAATCCATGACAGGTTAAGAAAACGCATTTACGACCTAAATTTTACAGTAAATAGATATTTTATATCGTTGTTAACTTGCCCTACACATCACCGAACAACACGAATGAGAAACAAAATTTTACAACTGAAAGCAGAACGCGAAATGCACCGGCAGCCAATCCTCCAACTCCTGAGGAGGATACTTGAATTCGGGACCGAAATTGACCGAGACTGTAGCCGACTTATAGATCGAAATGGCCGGATAGTAAGCACCTGCATAGATGTCGCGGAAGGCCAAACCAAGACACTCACCGTTGCGGTAAAAAACAATCTACAGAAGGGGCAACAAAAAAGGCTTGTTTTAACGTGCACCTGACTTCGTAGGCTCTTAAGTGCCTGCGGATTCTATTACCATATTGGTGACATAGGCGTGCGTCTACAGCTACGGCTACCTACTTCACCTCCACCAAAATAATAAACAATTCTACATGGACATGAATTTTTGCGTCTTCAGAGATGACTTGGAGCGCTGCAAACGACAGAATTAGCACCCAGAAAAGTTCACTTTAAAGCATACTTTTACAACCACAGTAAGTGAATTATTAACTGAAAAGGACTTTTAACGAAAGTGTTCAATTAATATGGTGGGTGATGGCATAAAATGGAACGGTTTTCTATCGAAAGACCACGAATGTAAGCTGGACGATATGTCTTGCATTTGATTTGGGTACAAATATGTAGAAGTATAACTCATTCAATTCCACGTTCAGTGCTACAAATGGCAGACTAGTGTCAAAAATGACTTACGGATATAATTTAAATGAGTATTTTAAATAATAGTATTTTTAAAAAATTTAACAAGTCGCAGATTTTTCTCCACTTCGAAAGCATGTGGATTTGATATACTTGGCTTTATTGAAAGAAAAGTGAAAACGAATGAATTAAGAGGGGAGGTATGGAAAGTACCTTGCTTTGTGGCAGAGGCTGTAGTTGTTTTTCCAACGCCTGTGGATCACCTTTCTCCTCGAAGTAGTAGTAGTTGCGAAACTTGATCAGGGGCTAAAAAAACATTGAAACAAAATGCAGGCTACAAGACAAACTACAAAAATTTCAAAGAAGATCGGTTAATGAAACATCCAACCCTGTTTCCTCACAGTCGCAATTGTTGAATTTCAAGAACTACTCACTTTGCAGTAGACCATGCGAACTCCTAGTAATCATCCGTGACTCGTCCTAAACGATGCTACTACTAGTCCCTCACCCGTTCTACGTGCATCCAGAACTAACAGAGTGATGTTACTTGCTGATTCTTTAGAGACGACTCAGGCACTACATTTATGGTGGATGTGGGTAACCTAACCAAAAGAACAACAACTTCGACTTCACTGGTCGGATATCAAGTCAAAAGGTCTTAGAGGGAAAGAGCTTAATTGTCTCGAAAACCTTGGACCGTTGCCCTACCTCGAGTTCGCCTTAAGAAAACCGTTTACACTTTTCGGTAACCATACTGGTACATGACCTTCAAAGACCTTCTTTGACGAGTTTCATTGGGGTGAGCGATTGACATATAGAATGCGGTTACCGTGCACTGATCACTCTTCGATGCGGATTTTTAAATGGTTCCTCCATTCAGATCTTTTCGAAACTGATATACTACCACCAACGAAGCAAGCACTATCAGCATCACGATGCGAATTCATTGTCAGCTCTGTTCCTGCCTCGACATTAATTGTAATTGGCTGGAAAATTTTTGTAGGTTGAATCGGAAAATTAATCACGAAGAGCACTGGCGACGGTGCTTTAATGAAGGGAGGAGATATGCATATTTCGTCAATTGCGATTTAGTCTACACGATGGTGACATTATCTCTGCCTATGATACCAAATTTGCTAGTTCCCCATTCCCCCTTTCACGGTCGCAAAACTTCCAACGGTCTCACGAATGATGTAATCACCAAAGTGACACCAGGTTCGATGAGTGTGCCTTATAAGAGCAGCCTCGAATTCACTAGATGGATACCGCGCTCAAATGTCATGCAGGGAAAATTCAAGAAGACTATCGGAAACACATCTTTGAGTTCTGCATGAGGGTCTGTAATAAGACCGCTAGACTCCAAAACCTTCGCCACGTTTATTGTGGAATGTGCTTCCATAACAATATGCTCCATAACTTCTTCAGTGGAGCATATTTGAAGTGATTTTTTTTAAAAAGCTAATAACAAGGAATAGATACCCGGTCTTTGTACGTCTCCGGAAGGTAGTTAATCAACGACACTTCTGTCAAAGGCTTCGTCCTAATAAATTCGCTCTTTGTTCCTGATTTACTGTGTTTAACAGGACCAGTGGGAAGAGTGTGGACGCTGGCGGTGGAAGGAATCATATCGGCAGAGGCCATCTTTGGTAAATGAATCAGGCAACCGATTACATCGCCTTTGGTGTAGCCCGACTCCGCGTAGTGCTTGCCCCGCGAATTGTGAAAAACCGTGCCCAGACGTGACCGCCAGGAGTAGCTAAATTTGTCGTAGCCACAGGGCGCCTGTAGGTTACCTGAATGGTGAATTGAATAGTTTGAACTTTTGCGTCTAGAAAACGTGTGGACATGATTAAAGGAGTTGAGCCAAAACAATTTTATGAGCGAACAATAAAATCAGTTGCTTTAAATAAGAGCCTGAAAACTACCTGGTTTCAAAACTACCTTTTCGTCCGCAGTTTTAACAAATCCACCTGACAAAACCTTCGTCCCAATTCAGATGAAAGTGGGACCAATGAAGGAAGGCAGAAGGGACAGAAATGGAGATATGACTAACCCATAAGTTGTGACCAGCCGATGCGCGTAGCCGAGCCCTCGGGATGGTCAGTGATGGTGGCCTCATAGTACCAAGTGCCGGTGTGCACGCTGTGTGTTGCTCGCGTCATGCTGTAGCCCTTCTCGCCCGTCACCGAAGTCTGCGAGTCCTGCACCTTCATCTGCTGCGCTAAAAAAGCGAGAAAACAACAATGACGACAACTCAAAACGGTTGTAGCGAAGTTTAAAGACTGGAAATAGGATATATTGAATAGGTTACTCAGATTTTATAAGTAGGATATGCACATGGAAGAAATACCTCGATCATGGAGGGAGAGGACAACTTTTGGGTAGAGGCAAACACGGTAGAAATAGCCCGGGATCGGCTTCCCTGCTGTATTTTCACATTCATCCCACTGTTTCCGACCCTTTGCGTGAGGATCCACCTCCACCAAAGCGTATCTTCATTAAAAAAACCAAGCAGTAGGAGATTATCAACGCTACGATAATAGTGAGAAAGGATTTCTAGGTTCATTATGTAAACCGCTAACAAGCCGATTTCACATGGATAAATAATCGTACACGACTAGCAAGGAAATACGAGTACAATATTACATGATTTTTTTAAAGGCTAGTTGTGCAAATTGAGCACATCATGATCACGAAGAACAGGCTAAACTGCAGACAGCGA
Organism: Taenia solium; assembly: GCA_001870725.1. NCBI lineage: Eukaryota > Metazoa > Platyhelminthes > Cestoda > Cyclophyllidea > Taeniidae > Taenia > Taenia solium. The sequence continues at coordinate 16,461 of MIEF01005934.1, read as the reverse complement.
CGAGTTCTGACAGTCAACAAATTAAGAAAGAAGATCCAATAGGATTTATAACTTTGATTTTGTTATGTTTCCCAATTGATATTCATCTTGAAATCAATTTATCTGCATTTCAAAACAATGTGCCCATTTCAAAACTTCTCCCCTGAACGTCCAGAATATCCAGAAGACACCAATCCAGTAAGCACACTTTTACCTGTAGTTTTCCGTGTTCACCGGATGGTCCAAAGGTATTCCGAACTCGCTAATTTTGGTTTTGCTATCCTCATGACACCCAATGCCATAAGAGCTAGCACTGAGGCCAGCAGAGGCAACAGCTGCTGCAGTAGAGCGTCGTGTGGAGCGGACGTTGCCACTAGCAACACATCCGCCACCACCAGAGGCACCGAGAGGGGCACTGCTGGCGCACACCTGACCACCCTTGCGCAGGGACTTGCCCATTCCACCCTCCAAGCCGTCGCCGGTTGTAGACGGGCCATCGCCACCACTGGCCAGGTCAGTCTGCTGGCCGGTGGAGGGGTGAGCGTTACGTTTACTAACGCTTGTCTTCAGTTGGCTAGTGAGGGCGCGGAAACGCTCGTAACTGGGACCAATGGTGCTTACGTCCTAGCAACCGTAGTAGAGAAAGCACGAAAGAAAAAGATGTAAAACAGGAGTGAATTTTAGCAGCAAAACCTCATCGCCACTTGTTTAAATACACAATGGGAAATCCAATGTCAACCTACTCATACAGTGAGATTTACTCCTTTTGTTAAAAGATGGATTCACAGATGTCACTTAAGGATATCAACACTATATGAATGATTAGGTCATTTGTGAAGGGTAGACAACTGTTATTATTGTAAAAGCTACAAATTTAAGTAGTGATCTTGTCCATATGTCACACGCTCAGACAATAAGAAGCAAATGCTGGTACGAAATCGCGAATCCTGACAGACAGCAGGCAAGGGGGACGTGAAGATAAAATTGATCACGTAGAAATGGGATAGGGCTGCTACGTCAGTGATGAAATCCACGCGGAAAAAAGTCGCTCATTTGATAGAACTAAACGTAGTGAAACCGGCGAAATATGCCAATAATACCTGAATTAAAGCAGTAAAACGATATTAATAAATCACTACTCTTTGAATGACCGCAAGATTAAGCATCAAATATGTTTAACATCAAATGATCTGTCTGAATAGTAGGAACGGTAATATGATAAAAAACTGCTATTATACATGTTCGGGAATACACAAAGTTCACCATGATGCCAGTCGCATAGATAATTTGAACAGATTTCGGTATGCGATCGCGCAATATTGACCACCAGGTCAGGATAGGAATTTCCCGGCAAAACCAGTCTTAACAACGGTAAGGTTAAGAAGCTAGTAAAAAGGGGCCACTATTCGTAGAATGACTATAAGAGTGTAGAATTCGATAGTAAAGAGGAGTTGCGCGTCTTATCAGAGTTAATAGCAGCAAAGAGTAGCAATAAGTATTTTCCAATCTGACGCTCCATTAAGCAGCAAGATACAGGACCTGATGTGAAATCTTCCAAAAAGTAACAGAATTCACGCTTAAAATTCAGTAAAATATGACGGCTACGCATTAAATGACTAGCCAAATTAATGTTTGGGAAGACTACTATAGATGTTTGAAACAAAAAGGCGAGGTAACCCAAACGACCTTACCAAACCGAATAGACGTGTTTTAAATAAAATTATCAACCAGATAAGTGCACGGGTCGAACCTTTAGGATATGAGTAAAATTAACTCAGGTGAAAGCACTTGAAAACAAAGACTGCGCTGATAAGAAGCTCACGCAAATAACAAGTATGAGCGAAACTTGGTGCTAAAAGTGCTGAACATTGGCAATCAGATACCAACACAACTTTCAAGAAGAATGAAAAGCGAATACCCTTACTTGACAGGATAGACAAACCGCATGTTGGGGATCCAAGTCAACGACATTAAAAAGTTCATTGCTAGCCTAGAAAATTACACATAAAAACCTTAAACAATTACGAGTGTTTTGTGTATATTTGTGTGCCAAGAATTGTTAGTTCGACGAGGTTGGGATGTCAAGAGTTCCCAATTCTGTTCCAGATAGGGTATAATTTCTTTCTCTTCGGAGAAGTAAATTCGGCCATTATGAACGCACATCAAATTTGCAAGTGCCGTTTGACACATGCTAGCAAAATTGGCTTGTTTCTTGGAAAACACTTCTTCTGATGAATTGTTACACTTTTTACACATAAAGTGGTAGGCTGTCATAAATGGTAAAGAGGGACTGAATAGTTAAAATGCTGATGTATCGCATTACCCGATGTCGAAAGTAATGCATTGATGATGAAACCACCGGTAGCAAAAGCTGCACTGGAATTCTGGGACAGAGTAATCACGAGGTTTACCACTGGAATACAAATGAATGGGCAGAAAAATGCATACCAATAGCACTGTTGATCTGGAGCAACTTCAATTTGTATAGTTTTGGACATGAGTTCCCTCAACTTGCCTTCATTTTCGTTGTTGACCCCCAAACTACTTTCAGTTGTGTCCATAGGCTCAGTCTTATGGAGGCAAACATTACAACAATGAATTACAAACCATCATGTTAAGATTGAATGAGCAATTCACACCTGAATATTCAGGTCAAAACGCAATCGACCTTGAAAGACCACGAATCCAAGTTCAACGAACAAAGTATGAATTACCCATGTGAATCTTAATCCATATGAATTCATTCGCGTATAGGAAACTCTATATAGCCTAAGCTATCACATAATTCTTTTAGCACTGCTTACCTTATTTGATTACATTTGATTTTTGTTGATTTGTGTTGAGTGAGCCTACCTCGAGCATTACCAAAAACGTGCAAACAAATAATTAAACTATCATTTGCCACATTCAATATCAATTTCCTTTTGGACGTTTAAGCTTTTTTCTAGTCATGCGGCGAATCATTTAGGTGCTGGAGCCCCTAAATCTGAGACCTCAGAGCATAGAATGTTCGTCTATTATTAGCATCGAGAAGGGTAGAGAAGCTAAAGGTGTGGCTGAAGAGTAGTCACGAATACAGAGGTAAAGCAGTCAGCGACCGATAAATCCCCATGCGGATATACCTTCCCTTTCCTCCTCTTCCGTTCTTCCACCTCTGCTATTAGAAGGCTGGATGTGCCGAGACGTCTTTATTATGATACAGGCGGAAAAGCACGATAGTGGAGTGTTTAAGACGGAAGGACCTCCGACTCATGAGAGGAACCACGAGCGTCCACGACCAAGTTAAAAAATGTCCCCCATCTCTCGCTTACAAAGCGCATTTAAAGAACATGTGTTATACCCCTTACTTAAGTGCATATCGGGGCATGGGTCTGTTCAGTTCATTAAGGAATTTTTTGACAGATTCTTTGTATTTCTTCGAGCAATTAAACTCCAGGATAACACTTTAACGGATCTGTAAAAAAATCTTGTATGGAAAGTAATGCCATTTCAATTGTGGTTATTAGACATGTTCATGTGTTAATGTTTCGCAGTGATTTGCACTACAGTTAAAACAAACTTAGTTCAAAGCATTATAAAGTTGTATGCACAGGTCGGTTACCAATGAGAAGTTTGCCGATAATATTTCACGCTGCTGTAGTACCTGAAGTCGTGAAAAAGTTGTAGTAGTATAGGAGAAAATATATTACAGATGCACGGAATGACTGAGAAGCTATTGCCATGGTCCGAAGACCATACTGCCCGATGGAGGTACAGTCAAGGGAGACTTGAGCATCCATGAAAGCTAACGGTTAGTTGTATAAATTATTCAAACACTTTAAAGTCACTCTTCTTCCAAGCATTTTTAGCACTCCTCTTGGTCAATCTCCCCTATCACTCATTATCGCGTATCTAGTGCTTTGAGAAAAAGACCTCTTGAGGATCGGCAGTAACAAACAGTGTATTTGCATGCAAGTGAGAAGGCGTATGCATCCCATTAGTTGCACTGTTTTTAGCGTTTTGCCGTTTAAGGGGATTGTACTGGGGAAGGGGAAATGCGGTGATGCTTTACGATGGAGTCATCACGTATCTCCGTCGATGGTCTTACAAATACTGGCCTAAGGTATCGGCATTTTATGCATAATGTAAATTTAACTATTTTAATTGAGATATTGTTCAGCATCAAATCCTCCTCGCCACTTTGTTCGGACTCCGGTGCTGTCCAGCAATGTACCTGCCTGGGTACCAGCCGGAGAGTTGAGAGATGAAAGGAGTACCGCTTGCTCATTTGATTGGCATCTTCATATGTGCATTGTAAGCATTTCTTTAATGAACTTTTCCAGATGGTTCAAAATTAATGTCACCTCTGTTGTTAATAGACTTTCTGCAGTTCACAAGCTTGAGATGATTGGCGAAGGTGTACATCACTTTCCCATCTTCTGCCACGTTAAGATTTGGCATTCAGCCATAAAGCTTGGGGTATTTGTCCTCTAGGCTCTAATTTGCTTGCCACTACTACTATTATAACCCCTCAGGTCTTCCTTGAAGCCTTAAGATGTCACACTAGCACGGCATAAAATATACTACTAACGCACAGAAAGGCAGCAATGCTACTGGTATGGCTCGAAGGCCGTCACTCTGCATCCCCAACCGTCACATATGCATTGTCCGTAGCACGGACGTGAGGCTACATGGAATGTGTTAGCTGGTGCGATAAAAATTAAGCGTATAGCAGTGCTTGCTTGCAAACAAAATTTTTTAAGCATTACTTTATAGATAAGTCTTAAGCGGGCCTGCCCGCCTTGGCTGTTTCCTGTGCCAACTTGGTTACTAGTGTGTTGTTGCGGCAGATACGGTCCAACCTAGTAATTGTTCTTTCGAAAAGGAGGTAAACAAAAAGGAATTTTCAAATGTCCATTATGAGCGTGGACACTATCCCCGTCTATCGTGACTATTTTATGCTCCACTACGTTGGGTTTATAAGTGTTAGTTCAATCAGAAGCAAAATTTCCGGTAAGGCCTACATCAGCTTTCTAAAGTGATGACGCGAATCGGGGTAAAACACATCAGAAATGTTTGGTGACTGTCATCAGGACAGGACTTTTACCCCAACTGAAGCTATGTATGTTAGTTGCAGTGTGCTGCCACTTGAGGGGAATTGATTCAATTTCTCCATTGGGTTTATAAATTCTATCGCTGTCATGAGCATTTCAGGTGAATTCTAAGATTTAATGGATCAAGCTACTTCTTGAACAACTTTTGGTCTTTTGGATTAAGAAATTCAACCTTGGATTTTCGACTGATTGATCTACTCTTATGGTAAGCCCTTTAAACCTTAATCATTGTTGGCTCAAATTGGTCAACTCATCACTCACCGTATTACGACCGGACTGGTGAAATTAACCTGGTGGCCAAGAAGGCACCACCTTTCTCCAAGTCAAAAGGAAAGAAACTAATTCGCCCCCAACACTTTGGTCGGTTGTAAAATCCCACATTATCACGACTAGTAGCATTTTTCCCGTCCATGTCTCCTGATCTAGGCGCCTGACTTCAGAGGTGGAAGGGACAAACAGCGAAAATCTACACAACATTCTCTTTACCGACATGCATTTAACCATTGTAACTATTAGTCGTGTTGCTAGCGCCAACAACTGTCGACAGCAGCCCAACAATGGAACTCTAAGTATAAAAACATACGGACAGCTAAAATTTAAAATGCACTGACAACAAATGATGACTTTTCAAATTAATCCAGTCGTAGATTGGTTGGCGCCAACACCAGTCATATTTAAAGGAATTGGCTTTTTCCTTAGTTGGGTGGCCTAAGAAATCATACCTTTGGCATTTATGGCCGGGTTTTGAATTAAAGCGCCAGTTTCGATTCGTGGCTGTCTTCCCTACGGCTATTTTAACGTGAAGAACGTGATACCAGGTGTACGAAATCCGCGTTGAATTCAAGCATGTTTTACCTCCAGGACATTCAGTGTCTCACGACTGCAAAGCAGGACTACGAATGGAGATGGGCCTTTAAATAGTAATCTTAGTGCCAAACCTCCCGCTTTTCCCAGACAAGCATCGTTTCACGCAGCGCCTGATGAAATACAGGTTTACTGACTATTGCGACCTCTTAGCACAAATACTGGCGGAACGATGAAGACCCTAAGACTGAACTACAGCTAAGCCGCCGAGGCTAGCCGACATCATAAGTCTGCCTCAAAACAAGGCCCCCAGACGGGATGCGTAAGGGAACCAGACCCGACTCGGTCACCGTCACCCACACTCACCAGTGTTCCCAGACTTCAAAACACTTCCTGAGTTCCACAGGCATGACCACCTCCCTCCACTAGCATTGACGACTTGGTCCAACACTCTAACCCGAAGTCCGTTCCAATATTATTAGCTTCAGGAGCTCCAACTGTGACGACGAGCACTAAGACCTAAGTAGGCATTAAACGCTTATATCCCAGATCGAAACCGGTTCTCACTCCAACCTTTACGTATTTACGGAATTTTCAAAAATAGCACACACTTTACGAGGCTAAGGGAGTCTTTCAAGTATGCATAGGAGGCCACTTCAAAATGGTTATTAATCCGGTAGCACTGAAACATTTCTTCTTAAATTAAGGTGAAACAAGAGGAAAATTGATGGAAATACATAGGTTTAACATTAAAGCGGAGAGTTCGACGGAGAAGATGGTGGTGATGATGATCAGAAGAGCATGCCTGGTTCACGCTCCGCGGTATTGACATTCCAGGAGTTGAATCGCGCCAACTGCGACATCGCGTCCAATCGAGACATCTCCTCACGGTGCACATGGCTCGCAAGGGACAGGCGTGCAATCACGCAGCTCGCGTTGCGCTTGGTCTGCGGCTTCTTTGCCTCCTTTGGAAGGAACCAATAGACAGTAGTATACCACCGACTCACCTTGGTACACAAGCGCTACTTATACACACATTAAGGTATGTATATTAGAGGTAATCAATTCACTCTCCACCACATTTGAGTCAGAAAGTAAGTCCTCAACACTACAATTGACATGAAAGGCTATAAAGAGCAAAAATTACTGAAATGTTGAAGTGATGCACAGTACTCGATAGACAGCACTATCCAAATGGCCTATCACAGTAACATTTACGAATACATCTGTGAAATGTGCTTCTTCCACTGGAAACAAAGAAATCAGCAAAAAAACCGCTTTGTCATGCATTGATGTACTTATTGCGCAAATGTGAACGCTGGGCTGCCACTTTCCCATAAAAACAATTTGCCATAAGAAATACACACGCACTAGCAGAAATCCTAGTACTATTTCACTTCAGCCGATAAGCGTGCACACTCAAAGCAGCTGAATTCATGATACATAAAAGCAAAGCTGACCCTCCGATCCACTTCAAGCAAGCGTAGCCAGACTTGAAATTCACAAAGCAAAAGCTCGGACGGATACGACAACGATGTTTCAATTATAAACTAATGCCATTAGAACAAAATTGGAATATTTAGTCTTACAGCAATGAAGAGGCGTGCTACCATCACGATGCCACACGCGGCATTGAGTAACAATTATGCCCCACTGCAAATTAATAATAGCGCAAATGTGAGAGATAACAGCCCAAGTTTGTGGCTGCGTCCTAAGACAATACAACGTGTGGCGATAAAAGAAGGCTCTTGTCACCCAAGGCATGAAATCAGGATCCCCAGATATCAACTTGTACAGAAAACCCCAGCCACAGTACGATGCAGCGATGGGATGCTTGGTCCCTCAATAGTCAGCCGCTTTACGCCGTTGCAAACGTCTATAGAAAAATGGGATCTTGTCAGCTAAGAAATTGATCGCAGTGGTTCCCAACCTCCAGCCTTGGTAGAGATTTCTATGAATGTTCAGCCACCCTGCCTAATCCAAAACATCCAATCGACCTATGCTTACATTGTTGCTAAATTACGCAGATGACTAATGCAGCATTACGTTCTGGAATCAAAGCAATCATAAAAATAATGAAACCACACGAATCCATCGCCAATAACGAAGTAAACCAAATTATCTTATGGCGGTATAAAAGTAATGGTAGTTTTCCGATCCCACGCTTTCTGGGTATTATAAGAACGCTGGGAGACGAGTATGCACGTAGCGAGGAAGTACGTCGAAATAGAAATTGAGTCGCCAAATCTTGAAGCGTGTGTGTTTGAGGTCTCAACTCGATTTAGAGGTTGTCCAAACATAGGACCACGGAAGCCAAATCAATTTCTCATTGATAATAAACTCGGTCCTAGATTACAATGTATCTCCTTGTATTCATAAGCAACACGTGGGCTACAAAATCCTCGTCAAATACACCAAAATCACTAAAAAGCCTACTCGAGTAAGTTTGAGCAGGTCCATGATGACCGTAGTGCCAATGAGATTCTCAGCCAGCACCGTGTCATCCACACATGCCTCTAGGATGAGGCAAGCATTGGCAGCCAGCGGCTCGTCGTAGGGTGGGGAGCGCTCCTCCGCCTCGGAGGTGGGTGGAGTACGGGCACGCACCAGGAGGGCAACTTTGCGGGAGACAAGTCGGTCGTCCCCGATGGCTATGCGCACGTCTCCGCATCCCGGAGCCCGCGTGATAGTAGAGAGGGCCCGAATCGCGCCACGAAGTCGGTGACCCGTCAGGCTCTCTGTGGACTCGTACACCTTTGTAATACCGTTTACAGTGGTTGGGGTCAGAGGGGCAGGAGCCTTCTCTAGCGTTGAGGTGGAACTAGGTGGAAAACCGAAAAAAAACAGACATTGAGAGAGTGGATGAAATTGGAGCTTGAAGACAGGCAAGAAGCAGATAAGTGGAGCTTAGGATGCAAAGAAAACGGCAATCCCCCAAAAATAAATTCCGCACCACTAATAATGATAAAAATGTGATTGAAAAGTGAGTGCCACAAAACGCGCTTGTCATAGGACACCACCCACGCCCTACAATGCAGTCCAGAAAGATTTTGAAATACATCACTATTGTCAGCATCTATTCGATGGAAATTCCTCATACGACCATTGTTCTCACCTTGTCGGTATTTTTTTACCCACGGTTGCCTTACGATAGAAGACCAAAAAGAGCACCAAGAGCAGAAATATATAGTGGAGAAGTACTTATTATATGCGTATGTTTAAAGTATAGATCCGTTTCAGTCTCTATCCAGATCCCCGACTCACCTAAGCAACTAAATTCTCGGCTCTCCACTTATAAAAAACTATGTAGTCAATAATGACTCGAGACTTACAATACCCTTTGAATAAGTATCCACTCATAATTAACACCTTTTTGTTACTCTTAGCACATTTTTCAACAACGTTTCATAAAACCCATAGTCCTTTATGGTTTATGATACTCACCATGAACATACAATGGAGATGAGAACCTTTATCCGTTCCTTCAACTTGGGAACAGAGGAAGTATGCTTCTTATTAGGCGAATCTGGTGCATTTCTACCCGAATGGCTCCATTTCTCAACCTTTAGTGAAGAATACATAAACGCAGGCATTCAAGTGAACCTAGAAGAAGCTATTTATCAATTATCCAAACCACTAGATTCAAACTCAAACAATGGCAAAGGCTTTGGTGCAAAAAAAAATCAATGGCAATAAAATTCTAAACTTAGAAGAAACTGGACCCGAGGATGTTTATAATGAAACAACCCGAAATGCCAAAAGTGCCAAATAAGCCTTAGACTCACCAAATCGGCAGTGCAGAGGGGCATAAAGCGACCAAGAAGAGCAATGGAGACAGAGGTCAGTGCAGAGCTGTGAGAGGGTGTGTCGAGAATATCACCAACAAGGGTAAGCAGTGCTTCCATTTCTGGTCGCGAGAGCTTCATTTGCAGTTCGCCAGAAAGGAAGTTATGAAGAAGGCGGCACAGTGAGCCCACCAGCGCCGTGTGACTTCAAACGGAAAAGAAATGAAGGAAACGCATGACCGCAAATTGGGCTAGGGAAGGAAAGTGAAACGCACCTTTCATCCACCATGAGAGGAACATGTCGAATGGCACAATTGGCGAGATTAACGACAAAGTTGGGTTTGGTGACCATAGTGCGGCGCAGTACGGGGTCATCCGAGGCTGCCGAGAGACTGTCAAGAAGGACTGAAAGACATGTGACGGGAGCGGAGGTGGTGGCAGTGGAATTGCTATTACTGGGGGCGAAAGCGATAGCGGCTTCGACAACATTCTGGAGGCTTGTAAAACAGTCAGACGAACGGACCATAATCTGTGGACAGGAAATGAGAAGTGATCATTTCAATAAGTGCTGAAAAGCCACAATTTGGTCAAAGTCCATGAGGGTGTAGAAAACCAGTACAACGAGTTTATCATTTAAAAAGAAGGCAGACCTTAAAGCACCACAGCATAGCCTAGGTCACTATGTCAAGAATTCTGATGGCGATACACCGGGAAATTATTTACCACAATCTATTTATCCTGATGCATGGGAAAGAATCCACGACATTACTCCTAAAACGTCAGATCAAAGCTGACGTATTAATCCGGAAAAATCGGGCGGTTCTAATGAAATAAACGTTACGATTTTCCGGGTACGAACAGCAAGATCACAAATGGACCTCCCTTCGTATCATTTCAACGGTACATTTACGAGACCAGTTATCTCCTGACGAGTTAGAGACTATGTAAAGTAAATTCCCCAAAAAATAGAGCGCATATTTGTAACTGTAAAAAGCATGCATCGCCATTAAAAAGACCATTTTCACGTTGTTGTACAAATTGAATAAATAATTAACTTATTGCATAATGCAGCATAAATTCTGTAGTCATTGGTGTACAACGGGTTCGCACTGTTTCTGGTGCACCCATATACACCTTTCAAGGCCAAGACACGAAAAATGGTCTTCAATTTCGCTTGACCTGCCATAAAAGGAAAATTTGAGTATCCATGAGTACCACTTGATCAACAGAACTACGCCAACCGATAATTCTCAGAATCAGTCGAATAGAGTACGGTAAGATAGCTCGCAGTTAAAAACTTATAGAGAGCTATTCATAATACATCACCAGTCATCCGAATAAATAGACAATTTTACGCCAATTTCTGTCAAATTAATCGAAGTACATGGCCCACCGATTAAATCAGCGTGAGGAAAATAAACTTTGTTCAAAAGTGAGTGACACAAACGTCTAATTTCCCAAAAGGAACATTAATTAACAAGAGAAGATGGTATGCGCCTCCACATGCATAGCAGTGTATTAAATAACAGCTCAGTCACTTGAAACTATAAAAAGCTACCAATTTTCGAGCAAAATTCATGGAGTTAGCTAAAAGATGGGATATCAAAGCAATACCGGACGGATCATACATTTGATTGTGGCCCTTTTAATTACCTGCGATCTGGATTCAACGGTGGTGCTATGGATCTAAACTAAAGTCACGAATATTGCTAACTTCCCAACCGCTCTGTGGGTTGATAATACTGATACTTCCATGCTGATACATTTCACAACACCGCTGCAAAATGGTAGAGAATTGTCAAGCTACAAATGGGATTACAAAATAATTCGACCAGTTCCAGCCTCAGCTACTACACGATAACATGGTGTGATAACCAGAAAAGCCTCTTCTATTTCACCCGGGAAGTCGTAAAAGACGAGGAAGGACACACACCATAACACATGTTAAAATCGCAGCTTGAGATTATCATCACGTAAAAGAAATGATCTGATGTTAGAGCTTTTAACAATATCCTTGGCAAAAAAATGCCTTATTTGTAGCAGATTATTTATTCATGAATAATTAGATAAACGAATCGAAACAAATTGATTTCAAGAGAAACGGCCCCGAATACTAGAAAACATGAGGAAAACGAGAATCGGAGATGCAGATACAGAAAACATCAATCTGGGATATTGCCAATGAGAAGGTACCAAGAAATGCTTTTCAATCGTACAAATTTTACAAAGACGGTTGCCATGTGAACTGACCAGAAAACGCGGACTCTTGGTTATGTTTTCAAGAATCTTTGCAGCAGCCGCCACAGTCTGCGTGGCAAAGCAGTCGGCAAGGGAGCGCTGCTGGGCCGGGGTGGTCCGCGCTTTTGGGGACAGGCAAAAAGAGAGTCCGGAAGCCGAAGTGGCGAGAGGCAGACCGAGAGCATCGGAGAGACAAGTGGCAAGAGCAGAGAGGAGAACAGCAGGTCCTGGATAGGTGAGCAAGCCCTCGCGACCACTGGCCTCGCAGGACATCAGTGCAATGAGGTCACATGCGGAGCACTGAAGTAGGCCCAGCAGGTGATGCAACTGCAGCTCTTGCCTGGCAGCAGTCCTAAAATAATTGAGTGGTGACGGTGATTGGATTGTGCCACATGATGAGTAAAACACGCGCCCAGTCCAAACCAGCGGTGAGAAAGTCACTGACACCACGAATTTGCCTGGCAATACTTATCCATGTCATACTAAACTATTATGCCGATGCAATTAGCTGACGCGTAACATGAAAGGCATAAATGTAGTTGGACTGAACGTTTACGTATGACAAGACCAGTATTGTGATGCAACTACCAGTCTTGGCTTCATAATGTCAAAAACCATCCTGCTCTTATTCATTCTAGTTGATAGCTACACCATGATCGTAGTGTCACTGGCATTCAATCGTGACCTATAAAACACCCATATTATGAAACAATTTACGACTCCATGTAACTTTGAGTGAGAATGATACATGATGATAACGAGTCATCGATATGAATCCATCCTACTCTAACTTAGTCTCAATAAGAGATGACAAGGCTATATCTATTTCATGTTCGCATCAACCAAATAGTTAGCAGTTTGCAGCCCCCGAAAAATACTAGCTTTGGTGATAATCAAACGTCCACCACGAGATACGCGTTTTTGTGGAGCCACCAGATAAGCCATGGTTTGGGTTCATCTGGAATGGGTCAAGAAACAAGTTAAACAACAGATTTACAAGTTCAACCGCTACCAGGTCATGAAGACACGGAAATGCAATAGTTGGCTTAGAAAGTTTTAAAATGTCCGAATAAGATCAAAATTCAGGATTCAAATGAATTAAAGGTATACATAAAATAAGTTTACCCAACTGGAAAGCAAACATTAACAATAAACAATAGCAATAACAAAAATAATGATGAATCCAAACTCAAAAAAGATGGAAAAAGAAGCCCAATAAGAAGTGCAGAATCTATCCCTGCACTACGTTTAGAAGATATCAAAAGTCTATGGTTTCGGGAATCAAAAGTAATCCATAAGGAATTCGCAGGGAGCAAATGTCAGTGATAGCTTTCAGGTTAACTTTCAATAGAGATTATATGCATCGAAAGTTAAATGATTCCACACTAAGTAGTATCCGCATTAAATATACTTTGAGAGGGTACGGAGGAAACGAGAGTATCCACCAAAACCTTGCCTTAGTGAGTTGACCACTCACCCTGGTGCTACGGCAGATGAGACAGGAAGTCGCGCATAAGAGGGCGAGACCTTGAGACAGTCGACGAGGAGGGTGGAAAAGAATTGAGGCATGGTTTCTATCAAAAGACGTTGATTTTCGCCACAATCACGAGCAAGTTGATAGCACACAGTGATGAGGCTCAAAAGGTGATCCAGTATGGCCAAAATATCCTCCACACTGTGGTCTGATGAGGGAGCTTCAGTGGCAGTGCCCTCTGGCCGGCGGAATAGCTTCACCACACCGGAAGCATCGAAACGCTGGAATGGAAATTACACAGTGCACAAAGAGGGAGGTAAGCCACGGGTAGAACTGGTTAATGACAGGCAGGATAAATGGTGGTGAGGAAATAAGTGTCATCTTTACTAGTCTATTGTCTCGAGCATGCTTAAACATCGGGAGAAAGTTATTGAACACAAAGGCGATATCGATTCGCACAAGCAGTGACTGAAGAGCATTCCAGAACAAAACTTGCACCAATAAAGCAGTAAAGTGCTACTCATAAAATATGGAAAGGAAAGTTGAGAGATCCAGAAACAACATGGCATAGATTGATCGAAGGATTAAGTGATTCATTCGGAAAGCTCACAAATTAAAGCATGGTATTATGTTAACGTTGGGATACAATTATTGAGTTTAAAGTAAGCTGGGCATCAGCAAACAACAATAAATGCAAACACAAATCAGGCACATGTTTAAATCTGAAATGCAGAAGCGAAGTGACTGCAATTGAACTAATAGCAACTTACAGTTTATCGAATGCTCCAAAATGCACAAGCAATGCATGAATCTAGCGGTAGTCTAATTAAACACTTCCGTCACAGCAGATAGTGGCATTAATTGAAGTGAAGATGAGAACGTTACCTTCATCTGCGACTCCAGCATTGTGAAACCATTTCTAACCCTGAAGTAGGATTGCAGCTTTGCCAGTGTGGCGATCTCATCGCTACCCACTCCACTGACATCTCCGTCCCTTGGCGACACAGAAGCTGGAGCAGCCTTTGCACAACTCCTTCCCCTCTTCCTTTTCCGGTGAGATCTATCACTTTCCAGAGCCATTTGATCGCCATTGGGAGAGGCCACAACCTCTGGTTCTTCTGCTGCCTCTTCCTCACTCTCTGCTCCATTTGTGGTAGGAGGAAGGTTAGCAGCCACATTCGCCGCACTCAACAGCGCTGCCATCTGACGCAGGGTCGAGGTGTACTGACGCATTTTACGACCAAATACCGCAGCCTCAGTTATCAGTCGGAGGAATCGCTCCCTAAAATTACAAGAAAGTCATCACCCAAGTTGTTTAAAGTGATTGCACGAAAAAAAGCTGCTCACTCTGTCGATTTGAGAGGCAGAGGCTCGCAGTCATCGGAAAGAGAGAGTTGAATAGATGATTGGGAATCGAGGCTATCGGCTGCGATAGCAGCCTTGACCTGTGCAACACCTTCACGTAAAAAGGGTGGCCAAACGTCTGAATCGGGGTCAGGCATGACAGCGGTCGCTGGATGGCGAGCAAAGGCGTTAAACGCTCTTGAATCGACATAAGCGCTCAGAGCGTCACGCGGTCTACGCAACACGAGCAGAGCTTTGCCACGGCGAAGACAGGCTTTCGCCGCTTGTTGATTTATATCACGAGCCGCGTCTGCGTCCTCGCCGATATCTGTAGGAGTAGTTTTTGGTTCCGCTGGGAGAAGACGAAGTGCCAGATCGCAGTCCACTAACGCCAGTTCCGGACGACCAGCACGCAGATAAGCCTGTAGTCAACGCATGGCAAAATAAGATAGACAAGTTGATGCGAACCCCCTCATTACCAAGCAATATATAACACATGTTCGGAGTAGTAGATGTCAGGGAGCAAGGGGATGTAATGCAAAACGTCCTTTATTCATTCTCAATACAAATGTCAAATTAACAAGCAGAAAACAGTTAAAAGATTATTCTGACCACCACACAAATAGCAGCTAAACGCATAAAAATAAATCATGCATCCAATTACCAAAGCCCGATTGTTGTAGAGGACTGCCCAATCTCGACAGGCATCAACGGCTTTGGTGTACATTTTAATGGCACTTTCCATATCGCCGACGTTGAAGTACTCGTTTGCTTGCTTTTTGTACTCCTCCGCTTTGGCTCGACACCTAGCTCGACGTCTAGAGCGTTCTGTAGAATCCGCTGAAACCTGTGCCTTGAAGGCTTCCACGGACATTTGCTCCGGTCCAGGCCCATTGACACTCAAACCTACAGATTGCAATAAAAATTTATCAAGACAGCACAATTTGTATGATCTTACAAAAAATTAAAAAGCATTCCATTTTTCAATAAAAAAAAACAGGTAAGGGAAAAGTCAAGGAAACCAACATGACTTACCCACCGATCCGCCTTCCGGGCTTTTAGTAATGGAAGTCTTATTGATGCAACTCCCACTTTTGGCTATAAGAGAATCAATCATATAACATAAAGTTACACTTGCTGATTTTTATTAAAAGCTCATCAGCTTCACCAATTGCTTTTTTAGATACATCCACGTCAGAACAAGAAAGCCTGTTGACGATTTCACTCATTTCATCAACATATGACAGCTTCTCGTAGTCCTCGTCGGTCAGTTTATTTACTTCCATTGTAAAGCAACACCCCAACAACTCAGAGTACACAAGAACGCCAACAGACCTCAGATATGGTTTAAATGGTCTCTAACACAAATAACCTCGTTTAGCGCGATAAAACGACCACAACGTTTACAGCAATGTGTTTCAGGGATAATTTAAGGTGGCCAGCATAAGTTACTAAAAAAGTACTTTTGGATTCATGCCGTTGTAACTGACTCTTGATGCCTGTACTGCTGTAGCAACTATATCAAAGTAATATTTACAATTGATGGACCCAATGAAATTTTTCAAATCATCAACACCTGGTCGCCTGTTTTACGACGGACCTAATGGATCAGCAAGTATGGATGTTAATCTTACTGTCTCCTTTCGCAAACTGTAGAGGTCCAAAGCCTCTCTGAAGTGATAAATTGGAATAAAAATATGAATGCAGAGTTAGTAGGAAAAACTAAAGGAGCTTAAAACACATG
>MIEF01005933.1:0-51073 GCA_001870725.1 Taenia solium | reverse complement strand
TGCATGCATCGGTTGTGAGAGGATAGGAGGTTACTGTGTGTTCTTTCGCGTGCATTGCACACCCACCTAATTAAGCGGACCGATACGTTTTCGAAGCTGCAAATCAAAGGACTCGTGCACTAGACCTGCACGTAAGATTGTCAAACAGAGGCAATTTTATCGTAGTCCAAAAAAAACTTTTGTACTTACAATGTTATCAAAGGAGAGAAAAATGAGAGTTTAGTTGCTCATAAAATAGGTCAAGGCTTCCATAGGAGAGAAAATAAACTATTGAAAACCATGTAACATTTTAAGCCGTTAAATGCTTAAACAAAAGATGCATTTCCTAAGGGTGGAAGGGTTGAGAGACTAGTGAGATGGGTCAAAGTTCATGCCGGTTACCAGGGCCTTAGTGCCCGCTTATTAGGACTCGGGTGTGAAATAAAATATTGCAGTATCCTACAGCTCTCTCCTTTTGTGTGTAATCGTTAGGAACCCTTTTGTTCAACCTTACACGTTGGTTGGCACAACAAAGTTGGTGCTCCGTGCAAAACTAACCTCAAAATAGCCGCTCCAGCCGAAGAATTTGCATGCGAGAAGCTATTTTAAGGAAATGTCACCGATTCCCCTTGGTAGTACCACTAGATCTGGAGTTTTATCCAGTTTGTGAATCTCATTTTGAAAGGGAAACAAGCCGGTCACCAAGCATATCCATCCCCACTCCTAATAACCCTGGTCAATTAGCAGAGTCTATCAGAAAAGGGGTTTAAACTAGTTTTCCATTGCCCCTAGGTTCTCACTTTATTGCTACCCAGCCATATCTACCTGGCTCCTACCAGTCTAGAAGCGAAGTGGAGGAGGTATCGCGTGTTCACCTAGCTGACATCTTTATTAAGTTTTGGGTGGCTCACTGCTAATTTTACCTCGATTGATACTAGTATCTCGAGAGAACAGAGCACCGTGGTACTTACCTCAGGAATTCAGTACTAAATACCTCTCCGTCGTAACCCGCTTAGAGCTCGAATCTTTCCTGAAGACGGAAGAAGGCACGATACAGGGACGGCAAACAGAATGAGTTGGAAGTTAAGAAAGCAAACGATTTTTGCATAGCAGGAAATTCATCAATTTGGAACACTCTGTTAATCACGATGCCTATGGAGTTATTTTGCAACCATCCAAAAATCATCCCTCCCATTAAGCTTAAGTTATTGAATCTAAAGTTTCTGCCCAATTTTTGTGCAGGCTGCGAGAGTTCCTCCCTGACTAATTTCCTGACTTACACATAACTCGATTCTTGGATCTGGAAACACCCAACTCAGTTTGGATACCCATAGGGTAAAACAAGGCGCCGAGTTTTAGTAGGGAGGGTAAAATAGTGTCATCATACATCGTAAACCCAATAAATTTCCTTACTTACAAGACTCATCGCTAATTTTCAAACGACCTTGCAACTCCAGACATTTTGATAGGCGAATAAGAGTGAAAAAGCAATAGGCAATTTTTACAATGAATGAGCTCCGAACTCCATCAATAAGCATTTTGAAGGTAACCTCCTTAAGACAGTTGTCGGCAAAGAAAAATACGAAGTACCTAGGTAACCTTCTTCAAACATAGCCAACTTTTTCCTATAAAATCATATTGTAAACGATCGTTTACCCATGAATGCATAGGATGAGTAAACAAACAAGGCTTCAGAGTCAGTTCAAGCCATCCCAAGGAATTTTCGTAGACAGAAAAATAGGCATCTTAAATGAGTGAAAAAAGTCTTTCTAATTATTCATATGGAGCCTGTAAAATGGCGCTGTGGAATTAATTGCGACCCGTACTTCTAATCGTTCAAAAGATGCTTTTATTGGGATAAAGTCAGCTCAGCTTCCATGCTCTCCATACCTTTCCAGACAAGGCAGGAGAAGATATGCTTTGGTAAGGTAACAACAGACACGAGATAAAGGTGCTACAGTTAAGGGTGATCAGGATGCCGTTTCTCCTTCTTGATGTCAAAATCAAGCCTTGTATTTTACTAGTCATAGAATAAAATAGTGTTTTCACAATCGTCTCGCTCCAAATTGCATAGGTGTACGCATTTGGCAGAAGGTAGTAGATGTTTGAGTGCGATATTCTGACCTCCGTGTGCATTAACAAATATTTTTTGTCCGTTTTCTGGCTGAAGTAACCCTAAAACGTTTCGGTCATGGACAAAGTGGCACTGATGAGTGCCTGTTCATTCTCATCCTCCATGTCTGATTATAAGAGGAAAAGACATTTAATGGCGAAGTAGTAGGTAGCAACATTGATCAGACGCAATCGCATTTTTTTCGGTCAAAATAAAAACGTAAAAATGGAAGTTCCGCGAGTCCCTGTGTGCTCAATAATTGCCGTGACAACCGATGCAGTTAATAAGAAAAGTAAAATTCAAACTTAATGCTTAGGGTATCGCCATCGCAACTTATCTAAACACAAAACGGCATCGCGGAGAACTTTTTCGCCCCAAATCTCGGATCTTCAACTTTTTTACAATAATTACACTAAAATTGTTAAAGGCACCGCTATAAAATGGATCCTCTGGAATCCTTAGTCATTTGCCTTTCATTAGGCGGCTAACAAAGTGGTTAAAGGTACCGGCTGGGAGCAATCAAGCTCTGTCCGTTAATTCTTGTGAATTTTTTTAAAGTAAAGGGCTGCTCTAACGCAGGCTTGAGGGTCGGAATCGTTGGTGAGTATCCACCATACTTGCTGCCTAAAACTTTAGAGCGATGCGGGTTACTACCTTACAAAATTCCAAAACTGTAAGCAAATTTTGGCGCGATACGCATTTCCTAAGTGCTTTTTACAAAAGCGTTAAGGATTAAAATAACAGCCTCTGACTCTTTTAAGCAAAAGAATTTCAAACATGCAGAGCGACTTGGCTGTAAATCGTTTCACTCTTCGTCGAGACTTCGCCACTATAGAGCCTTGCATAAAAAGTGCGGCGGGTTGAGGCTTCAACCGAAGAAGAAGACACATTGCTAGAGCAGAATATGCACTACCAACGTGCAGAAGAGCTGGGAATCACACAGCCAAGATTTTAAGCATCTGCGAAACTCTCAGGAAACCTTACTCAATTAATTAAAACGTTGCGAGCCCATTTTTATAGCAAAATCAGATTTGTCGCCTACTTTAAATGACCTTTCGTTCAAATGAAAAAAACTTTTATGCTTGGGGTGCTTCATTTTTCCCCACAATGCTCGCCTGAAAGCAAAGTTTTTGCATTAATGTGAATGTAAGTACTTTGTAAGGCAAAAAGGCACCTGTCGGACAAATGTATGGCAACATATGACCGTCAAGGTCGCGGACGTGTTCTCCGTTAATGCTGTTCAAATCAGATCATTTTAAAGGGCATTAATCACAATAAAAATATGATTATTTTAGTTTCAGTCGTCGGTTGAATAACACTGCGCATAAAGATCCCAACATCAGAAATGGTTAAACAGATACCGAATTGGCAACCCTATCATGTCATTCGAATGAAAAGGCTTAAAGAAGAATCAAGAATGGATTGATATTTGTTGCATTACCATGTCAGATTTATTGGTCGATTATGGGAGACTTAGATTCCTCGGTTAAAGCTTTGTTATCACTTCGAGGGGGAGGGGGCTAAGGATCCCGCATTTGTAAATGCCAGATCATGCTAGATGCCCCTCCACGTATCGTCTACATTTGCACTCCCAGCAGCATGACTTCTTTTTTAATTCAGAAATGACTCGAAATGCTGCATGTGTGGCAGCAAAGAGCAAATTAGGCCTAAGGGACGGCCACCGTTACTTTTATTACTTATAGCCAAATGTTAATATGGCAGAGGAGGGGTATGAGCTGCGGATGGGAGGATCGGTGACGACCCCTTAAAAAAGGGTTGATATTGACGTCTACGTTTGGCAACTGCTGCAACTCTATATCCTGCTAGAATAGTGCTAACAAACGAAGCTATGGTAGCCGCTGCTACAAACCATCTTTAAAAAGGCTAGTAAGGAGCTGTCTACGGTACCTTACGAAGATGTCATTTAAGGAAATATGTGATAGTTTTTCCTTCTCTTTACTGTCTAGATAAAACCAGATGGATATGGTTGGGCAGCACTGAAGTGGCAACAATGTGGCAAGGAGGATTTGGAGCTCAAGTTATTTATCCTGATATTGTGTTTGACTCCCGCCAGTACTATTGAATAACTTCTTTTAACCCAGTGCTCCTACGTCTAGCGATAGACATACAAGGTGGCCAGTACATTCAATCTTCAACCAATAATACAGGACTCAACTTCAGGTCCGCTAAGATTTGAAAGAGGGATTAGTGACTTTGCGGTTAAATATCTGCTTAGTTGGAGGTAAATTCGATTAATTCCGTGATCTGTTTGTGGGTGCATTTGCTGCAGCCCGACTCCGTTGTAACCACCACAGAACGTAGCATAAAAATTAATTTTGAAGTGTGTAGACAAAGTGAGACGATTTTAAAGAGCAAATTTAGTGCAAAGAGAACGCATTATAAGGCAAATATATAGCCCCATTGCAGCGTAGACACTATTTTAGATGCCAAACCAGACGTGAATAAAAGAAAACAAATTAAAGCCCCGTCGCCATTAATTTGATTGCCACATAGGTTTATAATGTGAGCATTAACTTTTACCAAGTGTATAGGAACTATGGAAATTTTCTGCCATCGTAAACATAATTCATCCAACCTGAGATTTATTTTAATCAACGTGTATTGTCTTGTATCCAGCAGCGTGATGAATCCTAGCGGCAGAACAAAATTTGGTCGACTCCCCCAGAAACGACCCTCGGTGTAGCTTTAAACCGTATTATTTTTTCTTCCAGTAAGTCAGCGATTAAACGTAAACGGAATGGATAAGGCGTTTGTGTGTAACCATGGCGGCACGGTCGGCCATCCAGGGCACTCTTTGATCCTTTGCCTACAATTATTTAAGGACTGTTGGTCAGTCAGTCAGTTGTCTTTGACGAAACGAAAGGAAGAAATATTCCTTGGCGAAATTCCCAAAAGTACATTTTGATGTTAAAGTAATCACAAAGGGAATAAACAATGAATTTCACCTAATTTTACCAAAGGTATGGATAAGAGGTTCACTAGTTTACTCAAGTTGTAAACAAGATGTGGTTAACTTCTATCACCGATGCTATATTAATTCCAACTCGGTCATAACGGTTTTTGATTCACATCTCCGCTTCCTTGAGGCATGCGCTAGCTATCTACAGACGCATCCTGCAGCAGGTGCTCAAACGGTCGTTGAGCTGAACGTAGCAATGTTAACTGTCATTTTATAGGCCTTCCGATTCGATTTTATGGCATAAAACGAGAAGCTACACACAATTTTAAGGGCCTCCTTTTCATTCTAATTCTTTTGGAATTTCTCCATCATTCCTTAGTTAAGTAGAACATCTGAGAGTTGCATCAACCTCCTGATTAATACGCAAAAGATAGTTTTGAGGCCCTACGGCAAAGGCCACCTTGAAAAGCAATCTGTACTATTTCTTTCTTTGAGTCGAAGTCGACGAAAGGTCTTATATACATAAAAGAGGCTGATAGTCCTGTTTGACAGAATACGAACTAAGGGGTTCAACCTATCTTCAGCTTGGCCAACAGTAAAAGCACAACGTTGTTTTCTTAAGGGTTAGAGCCACAGTTTCTTCCATTATTCATTATTCACAGACGATGCAATACTCAGTAATTCACTGTGGTAGCCAGGAGAGGATAAAAGAAAAAAGAGTTGCAGAGGCTTTTCTAAAAGTAATCAAGCAGCATTGCGATGGGTTGTCACGGGAACGTTCTCTAATAGAAAAATTACGTAAAAAGGATTAAAAAGTGGACCTTGAAAGGGATCGCAACTACTTGCGCCTAAATAAGTGCACGGCAGCGAGGCTTCCCTGATGATAAGGAAACCTCTTTAGCTAAAGGACTAGGAGACTACTGAAATGACCAGATATTATGCCACCCAGAGGATGTTCAAGTGCGGAGCCCCGGTAACCAAAATGCGGGAGTAGGCAGACCACCCAAGTCAAGTATGCGTATCATGGTTCCTCAATTCTGACAAAGCCTACTCCGATAAACTGAAACCCCAGGGAACACAATGTAAACAGCTGCCCAATTTGTAATTGGTGGAAGAAATAGATGTGTGCAATTTCATTTGATTTAATTCAAGGAAAAAAGTAGCGCCTTTATCTCACCAACTGTGCCATTTAAAGCACCCAAATGTCCACTTCTGTCATCCTTCTTCCCTCTCTCCTTATCCGCACCTTCTAACTAATCGTGAAGTGGATTTGACTCAATAACTTCATTTTCATTAATCACCTTTTACATATGACCTTGCAAAGAGACTACGCCGTTGACCACACCAGTAACTACTTAATCACTCTACTCAGACCTCATCCAAAAGGAGCTGTTTTGAAGTTCTAGAATAAGAATACAGCCTGAAATTAGCCGGTTTGGAGAGGGTACTAAGAAGCAAGTGTTTTCAATGCTTGAAACTTGGTAGAGATATATCATTATGAAAGCCGATGAGTTCATGGCCAAATACACCATAGTGATCAGTGACTTAACGTCCTGCATCATTATTATGATTATGACGCCTGAAGTAGTGAGAAGACATACTATTGGGTCATGGAGTTTACTACTGACCTACAGAATGGTTAAGAGGCTACTGACATGGTCACATGGCGGCAATACATTCCGTGAAGAACTCAAGTACTTAGACAACTTGAAGCAGAACTGAGCAAACCATCAAAGTATTACGGTGATAATGAAGAAATAAATTTAAAAGCAACGGGTGAAAAGACCATTAGTGCCATCTGACTCTATGACGACGTTACGTCACACGCTGTCTGTACTCATGTTGTCTGCCTGCATCAACAGCATAAATCACATTGAGCAACTCAGACCTGCAGCTATTGGCTATGACTTTTCAGAGTCGGTGTTGGGCAATTAGTTCCCAATTAATAGACCCTAAACTCGTTAATAGCGCAAAAAGGGGGAATTCAAGCATTGCGAATAGTCACTTCTCCTTAGCCGTGCGAAGAAACATCAGCCCCATTATCTCCACAGAAATTACATGCATGCAAAAGCGTCTGTGGTCTGTGCATTTTTCTCAACAAGAATAGTAATATTTGACTCCAATACAGTACTCTCTACTCACTTTTCGTGACTGCGATCCTGTCTAGACAACTGAATGGTAGGAAGGGCATTCAAAAGTGCGAATGGTGGTTGGAAGTAGAGGTGGGTTGTGCATTGTGAATTCGATCCTTTACTCCTTGCGACGATGGATTGAAAGTGACCTGGATTCCGATATCAAATGTCACCTTCAACGGGCAACTGAGGCTGATAGTATAGTTTACCTACAAATTTTAGAGCCCGACGTTAAATTGTTCTATCAAAGCAGCAAAACCGGAACAACAGATGTCTCATCCTATGGTGCGTTTGGATGAAAAGTATGCAAAGGTCTACACCCGCAGAGTAAATAAATTTGGGTTTAGTAGATTAGGAGTTACAAAGGGTTGTGTTTTCTCCCTCACTTCAATCACTTTAACTTTGCTTATATGGCCGGCGGCTCGAGAAGAGATGCGATGCCTCTCAGGATTGTCCCCTTCAAGCAAATCTAGTTACGTTTAGCATCACCGTTGGTGAACGGAAAATCAACTTAAAGTGTTTAGGGCTTCCTATCTCCCTCGTTTGGTCTGATAGATAGACACGCACGAATGTGACGATGGAGGCCAGTTTCCTACCAACTTGGAGACATTTTGGATTGTATACTTTGGAGATTAGATTCTAAAAACGTAAAAGGTGCATGTTTTGTGCGGCTGGCCAAGAAAATTTTGAGTCTCGATGCGATTAGGTTCTTTAAGATAGGAAAAAATGGAAGGGCGGTTAACCCATCACCCAATCTGTTTGGTAAGAGGGAACGCAAAAGCCTACATTCTGCAGAGTAAATAAAATCTGAGTTTATTAGTTCAGAGATTGCAAAGGCTGGTATTTTCTCTCTCACCTGGATCATTTAACTTCTTTTAGGTTGCTAACTGAGTCAGCAACTGAAAATCAGGAGTAGAGAAATGCATACTGCCTCCCTGGATTTTCCCTTCGACACAAGTCTAGTTTTGTTGACTCGTACTGTTAATGGGTAGAGAATCAACCTAAAGTGCTTGGGTTTTCTAATCTCACCTGTTACCTCAACAGACAGGTAAACTCCATTTTATCAGTGAAGACAGAAGAAGTTGTCACCTTTATTTCTGCCACTGTCATTAGATAACACGCAGACATTTTTACCTGACCAGACGATTCAACCGATGGAGTTGGGGCATACAAAAGTGTGGATAAATTGCTGATTTTATTTTCAGTAGCTTGCTTCCGGTCACTGTCGAATTTTTACAATATTCATCGCAATTATGCCAATTGAGGTAAAGAGATATCGTTCAGTCATAAAGCGGTGGCAACAAATTCTGGAAGAAATAATCCGTCATTGGAAAAACAGTAAGGTATTACCTTTTGCTAATCAGCAATAAAGGTAAAGCACCTATTGGCAGACGGGTGTCGCCTTAAATTGTGTGATAGCTGTCAGTTATCTGTCTGGAAAGTAACTCAAATGACAGCAAAAAGGAAGCATAAAATGTGGAACTCCTCCTATTGCGGTTCTAAAAAGCAGACTATTTAAAAGTTCCTGCTTACTTGGTTAATAGGAGTCTTTAAAAGGATTGAAAATTTTGCAATCAGAATAGATCACACCTTGTCAGAAGACCCTCAGCGGTATCCATACAAATACTGCGGTTGGTGATTGAGAGCTACGAGGAAGGTGAATTGACTTTTTCAGGTACTTACTTTGGCTCTTCAATGGACCCACATTTCAGCCTACATGCTGAACAAAAGGCTCTCCAAAGTTTGATTTTAGCACCACGCCCATAAAAGTGGGGAAATGAAAGCCGCCGGTTTAATAAAAATTAACAGAAGCTTTTGCCAACCACTTTGGATGGAAACTATCCACCCACGTCATTTTAAAATCAGGCTGCACTCCAAATTGCAAACGGAGAATTCACTTTTGAGGGACTTGACGGGATTAGGATGATAAAAGGGGTCAAGGTTCCAACAGCTAGTCTTTGCTACTTCAACTCCATTTAATGATCGTCACCTGCAGTAACGTGGTAAGCAAAAGGTGTAAAAATTTATCCTGGCAGAAATGCATTTTTACAGTTTGCAACTATAAGTGCAGGAATAATGTTTTTGTGGCATTCCCCACCTCCTTTCTTCTCTCCTTTCTATCTTCTTTGTGCCGACTCAATAGCCACCCAGATAGGGCAGATTTCAGGTCAGCTGGTAGCGATGAGTGCCATAACCATACAGGTCTGTGACCTTTTCAGCGTTGACCAAGTAAAGGGGCTACAGACCTTGAATGCATTTTGTTAAAGCTGGAGAAGAAATGATTACTTTTTGGGTAAGCACGCACTTGTAAGAGGGTCATGTAAATTTGAAAAATCAAAGCCAGGGATTACCATTATGAGCCCATTTCAACAAACTGTAGCTCCGAGCCATTACACCTTGCTATGAGTTCCATGCTCCCAAAAATTCAGCTATTTCTTGGAAGCCAATGAGAACAACCCTACCCAAATCAGCATTTTCCTCATTCCCCGTCATTCAAAAACATAACATCGCATAGTTAGCAGTCTGATTCAGTGAACTATTTAAATTGGTGTGCTTTGGAAGGTGGTAAGCACAACCACGACGCAGAGATGAAAGAAATTGTGAGCATTCACAGCCTACACTGACTTATAATTGCCAATTTGACGTTGTCAGATGAGTTGAGACTGCGTAGTCAGCAAGTAGTTGATGTTACATCCTCCAAAATTGTTCCATTTAGTGGTTTGTTAGATATTTGGCTTTTCAAAGAATAGCAGAATGCTCGACCTTTCTTTAAAGGCAAATTACTGCACTAGTTAGTTCTGATTGAGTCGCTAACTAATGGCGAGTCTTATGCTTTTACAATTATAGTGGTCGACAATGCAGCAAAGCACTCTTTCCTCCATTACGTGATCTAGCTTGCTAAAGTTATTATTGACCCAGTGAGTGCCAGGTGCATGATTTGCTCTGCTTTCATTTTACACAAATAGCAGCATGTCTAAACCTGACTGAATACCTTGAACTTCGTAAAGCAGAGCCCGCGAGACTATTGCTCCCATTCGTGTTTTCGTGTCCTTTTATGTCGCCTAGGCGGACCAACTTCAACTTTCGCTTCTCTGCACTAAGGCGAATTTGGGTTGGATTATGACTCCCACAACTTAGAACAGTCTGTACCTCCATCAAAGTAATTACTCTACGCAGGAGTTCTATTTGTAATTCCTTTCTTCATGTATATTTAACTACTGTTGCATCCATTTTGTGCCCCAATGGAATCTCAGTGGGCTCAATGGAACTTAGCAATATCTATGTTTGATTATGGATAAGCTATCTAACCTTCTCAGTCCAGCACTGCTGATAAATCCTTCACTTATTTAAGCGCGATTCTCTGTTAATTTCAATTTTCCAAAAAGGAGTTCTTAGGTTGATACAATGGTGATTTAGTGTCAGCAATCAGCAAACAATAATCGCATCCATCAGGAGCATTTATTCAAATAGAGCAAAGCGCAATTTTGTTGTTCCTCCCTAAAATATTAGCAAATAAAAAACATGGAGCAGCAATTCTTGCCTAGGTGGAAGGCGTCTGATAAAGGTGATCTTAACCTTACCACCCGTCAGAGACGATGGACTAGGTCTAGGTTAGTGATGTGTAGACTAATGAAGATAAGCGACAGTCCAAACGCTACCCTTGTACTTTCATGGATGGGTAATAAAGTCGGACATAACTTTGAATGCACGAATTTTATAGGCGAGTGGCGAAATTTCACTGCTTACCTTCCAACTTCACTTGCTTTTCTCGTACTTCATTTACTGCATATTTATGTTCCTTGTTCCTCTAAAAATGTGCTTGTTAGACTTTGATTTATGGCACGATTGGTAGTTCAGATCGCTCTTTGTTGCAGCATGTGCAATTTGTCAATCGATCATTATGTCTGTCCACTTTGGAACAATAGCTGAGAAGAAAATTCAACCAACAATATTCCCAAAAATGCTTAGGTAAGGTTAAATGCTGTAACATCTAGTCAGGTGAGCATATATTTGCTTGACCTATGGCAGCAGTCAGATAGATGGAGATGACCACTTTGGATCATTAACATTGTCAGTCTTATCCGTCTGCCTGAGATAGAGGAGAAGCTACCACTTTTTGTTGCCTTTATACTCATCACCGGTGCGAGTCGATGAACTCCGATTTATTCAAAAGGTTTAATCCTAAGAGGCGAAGTGCTTCTCCAGACTCGATTTTAACAGCCTAGCACTTCAAACTTCCCAGAAGAATTGTTTTGAGGCTTAGAGAAGGCACGAACTCCGTTGAAATAATGCATCCATACCCTGCTTGTCCTCACTTTTGGGAGTTTTTCATTCCTTTTCAAGCGGCAAAATTTTTTGAACAGGTGAAACTGGCATGCTGGTATCTCATTAACAAGGAGAAGCCAGATTGCAGTTCTGATCGTTTTAACGAGTAGCATTTCTAAAAAGCTTCTCATGCAATAATTTACTTTGTTTTTCAAATAAACACACGACGTTAGTTGTCCTTCTTATGTTACATGTCTCACCAATTAACCCGCTAACCTATTAGCCTGGTGTCAACATGAATGTGCTCCATCCACGATTCACTCACAATTATAGTGGACTTCTCAAGACTAGGCGAAGTGATAATTCATCCGTGAATAGTGATTCGCTAAGAGATAAAGGCAGTTATTTAAGGCAGTTCAATTGTGAAGACAAATAGTTTTTCCTCCTTTTGTTTGGTTATTTATGGCGACTACCTAAGTAGGAAGGCATTAGCACAGACGTCAACAATATTAATGTGTCCTGTTAATGGTGGGTCATGAAGTTCGCAGACGCATTACACTTAGCTCCATGGTAAGTTCTTGATTCAAGTTATTTTCGGAGAAGGTTTAAGGCATCACCATACCCACAGGTTTTCAAAGTTTTACATCAAAACCGATTAAAGTCTAATTGCCATTCGAACCTTCCACTGCTCTGTTTTAGCTGTGATTAGATAGCATGCCTCCAGTAGCCAACTTTTATTCACTGAGGCCGATTTTGTTGGACCATTAAGGTTGAGCAAATGGAGTGTGCTTTTACAGTAGTCAGGGCATTCTGTCCACCGAGAAGAAGAGGATGTGACCTTCGGCCTTGAGACCTGTAAAATGAAAGCGAGTGCACCGTTGGTGCACAAAGCAGTTGCGTTGGGTAAAAAGCATTTAGCCCTATTAAAATTTGTTTGTGCCGAAGATGCTTCAATCCGAATTCTTCTCTGGCCTTATACAAATCCTTAAAGTGTGTTGTTTTGGAACGCTAAAAGTACTTGACGCCTGGGAGATAAATTAACTCTCTGAAGATGACACATGCCCACGATTGCTTTGTGCAAACCGCCCCCTGGTGTGCAAGCGGTCATCCGCTTTGTAAAGCAATACCGACTCCGAATCCAAACACAGAAAAAATTGCTCTGCTAATACATCAGATAAAATTGATAGTTTAGTGTCTACATGGCTCTTCACTGTAGTTCAAAGGAATAATCTTCGCCTTGAAGGATGACATTGTGGCAGCAAAGATTCCTCCACAATATATTAAGGAAATATCTTCATATTTCTTTAGTATGAAATGGCCAGCCCAGATTATGTCTACAATATTAACTTATCGGTCCCTTTGCATATTTGTTCAGATGGGCAAAGGGAAGTAGGAAGCAAGCCATTCCTGGTGGGCTCATGTGAAATCGTTCCGCTTTCCTGAGGTATTAAGTGGTGGGAACCACTCTGACTCTGTTAGGGCCAGTGGATGCTAGCGCCAGATTATCAGCATGCAGCCACCCCAGTTTGCGATCCCGCTTTCGTTTGAATTTGCATGAGATGGTTTTGTCGATGTGAGAGCATCACAAAACTTATTTAGGCTTAAAATGTATCATTTAGGATTTCGTTGCACATATCGTTGAAACTTAACCGGAAGCCCCTAGCCAGGAAATATGTTGTATGTAATGTGTGGCCCGAAGGCCCTGTCGCCCAGGGAAAGTGCAAAGCGGAAGACGTTGGTAGCCCCGTAACCAAAGAGAAGAGTTAAACAATAAATTCATGGCAAACCATTTTACGCGACTTCCTGCGATTCCTTTTAAAACACCTTATTGGCTGTTAAATAATGATACATTACAATCAGTTTTGGAGGTGAATTTAATTCCCCACAATTATTAATTTGGTTTGCTGGTATTAAATTTGGTGGATCTACAGAAAGCAGACAATAAGCATTTCGACCTGAAGGTATTTAATTTAGCATGCTTAACTCATGTAAATACCACTTTTCATCACGGTAAAACTGTTTTGATCTAATAATTTAGACCACTGATGGTATAAAAATCTGGCTGTTTATACGTTAAGTGCGTCTTTTCAAACGTCGTTGTTATGGTGCCACAGCTAATAAAAGTCAAGGGGAGAACGAACACACGTTTACCACCTTGAAGCCAAACAGTTTGCTTGTCACGGCAAAACGTCAACGAGAGAGAGTGGAATTGCAAGCTGTAAAGGTATGAGTGTTGGGGTAAAGGTCATATTTTCTCCCTTGACTTATGTTCTACTAAGTTAATTACGTCTAGTACATTTCTCTTATCACAAACCGTTCAAACGTTCAACTATTGCTATTGCTAATCAGCACCTTCGGGTGGGATTTTCAGGCTTGCTTTTAGGATAGAGAACCCACGAAACTCATGCCTTACTTCGTCCGTTAGTTCGATTCCTTGTCTTGGTTGTGCGAGTAATTAAGACACCGTCTTTGCAATTCCACTAAGTGACATGCCCTCCAGGACTTTGCACTAGCCTTCCAGTTCTTCCCTACGTCGGCAACACATATTCTACCATAGTTTCATGCCTTCTTTCACTTAAGATGTCGCAACCTCAACTAAGACACCATTATCACTATTCTTTTACCATATTTTTATTAAGGCATAATTCAATAAGGATCTGCCTTAATGATGCTAGGTTAACTATTCTTGGTTTTAATCTATTACCCAACATCATTAGTTATTGGGAATAATAAACAACGGAAGGCTTTGTGACTCTCTTACGTTCCCTTACTACACACGATTTCTACATGTTCCGCTTCATTACACTTCTCATTGGACCAACAATATTTTACTAAAGGAGCTCTAAACCGTTTATTGGTGATGGTTGAAGGGAATCACCTCGCATTTTATTGAGCCACTCTATTAACTAACCCTATGCAGCCTAGACTGTTTCACTGGAACAGAATGAGGCGAAGTTAAGCTCCTTCAAGCGGATAGTCAGATAAGATTTGTTTGCACACCAACTCAAACTTTATCTTAGGTAAGATAAGTTTATTTGTGGAAGGAAAAGGTAGTTCCTTTTGCAGCCTTATAAAACATTCTTTTGTGCATTAAGGAAGAGGCAGTCGGATTCCTAAGTCGTAAAACATCCAGCCAAATGGGTCAAAATGTCTAACGAGGAATCAAAAAGCCTTGTTTCGCGTATAATCCCTGTTTTCACCCTAAACAATGCAAAGCCCAGAACCAGGAGGCCTATTGCAATTGACTTCGTTGTGCTCCATATAGCAGCCACTTGAGCACCTCTTACAGATTTCATCTGCAGTTTGACAGTTTATGTCTGGAGGAAACGGGAATAATAGGAAATAATTAAACATAATTCCGTTAAATCAAACTTCAGGCTAGTCTGTTAGCAAGCCAAGTGGTTAATAAAAGGGAAATAAAGGAATTGTGCTCAAGACCTGGGGCAACATCAAAGTGGACTTTTGAGAATCCCGTTAAGTGACACTTTTTCTTCTTTGTCATGGCTGGCTGACAGAAATTCCTTTTACATTTGCACGCGATGGGTCGAGAGCTCCTTAAATGACTGATCCATTTAATAACTGTCAAAAATTTTCCAAATGCACACTCAACGCCCACCCAGAGCAGGTAATTTTCCGCAATTTGGTAGCAATGAGTCCTCTGGCACTACACACTGAGACCTTCTCATTTAGAATCGTTTAAAGGTGTCGGATACCTTTGACTATTCATCATCAGGGCTAAAGAATGCAAGTTTTACTCTAGAAATAGCTAAGGTCATGATAGGGCAATACCAGAGTGTTAGGGCTTTCAAGAGCTCTCATTATCAATAGCCTATTTTATTAATGAAGCGACCATAAGGAATAAAATCCTGATCCAATATCCCTCATTATCTTTGATTTTGTAAGTGTGGAGTAATTAACCCTCTTAGCATTATTTAGAAGTTGAGTTTACATTTTAGACATATTAGTTAGCGATTTGTAGTCATAGTCAGTACACCACTTAAAATAAAAGGTGCTTTTAAAGGAGATTTTTAACTGTTGCGGCGCAAAGATTTGCGTAACTTTGTAAAAGCACCATGCACTGACTTAAACTTGGCCGTATGACTTTGTTGGGTAATTTAAAGCTACCTGGCCAACAAGCAAATAGAGTTACTCTCCCATAATCATGTTTCACTCAGTTAAGCGCTTGCAGTCCCCAGGCCCTCTTTACATCAATTATGCATATTCGTCTACACTACTGGGACTTTTACGACTTCTTGCTTGGTGGTCTGCGATCTATTTATCCCTCAAACGCATCCGATACGCATTCTGAGGAACAGACCACAACGCTGAGTCAATGGAGTGGAAAGAAGTGTTGCTTTTGACCATTCAAGCCAACGCAAAGTCTTATGCCTTAGATGACCGAACCCGGTCACAAGACTTACACGTTACGGCTAGAGATGTTGTTCCATTCCCATCCTCATCGTACTTTTAAGCATTTGTTTTTGCCTATCTGACACTGATCCTAGTGATAATTATCATCCCTTCTTGACGTAATGCATGCAATCAGATGTGCATTTGGAAGGATAGGTGAAATTCAAAAATAAAAGGAAAATAAAAGCGGCTATGTTGCCTTTTACTACCATCAAAACATTTTAAAAGAATGGGATTGCAAGTACGGGTGACATGAGACAAGGAGTGACACTTTGAAGTGAGGATTGTTTAAACCGATGAACTTTGCAAAGAAACTTCACTAGATATGCAATTCCCAGCAAACATCGAAACCTTTAGATTAGATGTATTTTAACGTACCTCCTTGCAACTAACTCAGCGTTTCGGTTGTAAAGCTCCTACTATCAGAAAAGTAAAGCGCCTTTCAGCAGACAATCCTACCATCCATACTAAAAAAAATTGTATCTAGCACGCTTGATGCCAATAAACTTTACCTTTTAAAAGGCTTCTTGGAAAAAAGTTAAAAGCAGTGTGTAGATGTCTGCTTTCCGCCGAGAAGTAAAAGATTCTGTCTTGCTACAAAATCTGCAACCCAGAAGATGCAAACACTTGGTTGTGGATATTTTAAACGTGCTTATTAAAATAACGGTGGATTGGTGCCACAGCTACAATTCTCTGCTTAAGTGATTGAGGAACTGATAAACACACGGACGCCCATAAACTCCCCTCTCTTACCATTTATGGAGATATATGGTTCCCTACCCAGGTATCCATCTTAACAAACACCTTTATCTACCATGAAGTAATATTAAGGAAGTAAAATGGAAGCATAATTTGTAAAAGTACAAATGTTGGATTATTGTGCACTTTTGGCTTCTATTTAGCCCATCGGAGCTTCCTTACTCTCCCCATTGTTTCAATCATCGTCTATTAGATTAGCCCTAACCCGTAAAAACAACTGTTAGGGACTTCTAATGTCCACTCATTGGTGATGGTTGGAAGGGATTGAGTTTTATTTTATTAAAGGACTCCATGAACTCTTCTTATGCGACTCAGATGGTCTGATTAAAGGATCCAAGATCTCTCTGACGTATGGTCAAGTAATGCTTAGTTCAACATAAATTCTTACGTCGCTTAGACCGCCGAGTTCCCTAGAGGTAAGATAATACTACTTACAGAAGGGAAAGGTAGTCCTTCATGTAAGAACCTAAAACATCCTTTTATGCATTAGTTAAGATGCTAAAGTGCTAAATTCCTCAACCGATGATCACTTAGTGAAACAACTTTCGATAAATTGACTGTAAATGGAGACAAATGGACAGCTGACGTCACTCAACAGTGCCTAAAAACCATTTTAAATTTATGCATACAAATCGTGCCAAAGAAAATTGAATCAGGAACGCATACATGCATATATTTGCATGAAGTCTAGTGACAGTCAAGGAGGTAAACATTATTACCTAAGACCACCTCTACTGCCACAACCATACCCGTCTGCCTGTGGAGGTAATGTGGTGAGATGGCAAAAAACAGAGCACTGTACGTAACCTCTCTGATCATTCCCACTGCGAGTAGATGTAATTAGATTTGTGCAAGAGGGTCAATCCAGAATGGGGATACGCACCCTCGGAAACGAAACAGCAAATATTACACATCTTAACCCTTCGTATTTTTCAGATGACATCTCTTTAAGCAGAGTAAAGTCAATAGGTTAATCGAGATGGAACAGGTGGGTTTTGTTTGCCATATAGGGTGGCAAAACTTTTTATACAAGTGGGATTGACAGATTGTGGTGGTGATTGTTTTAACGAGTAAGGTTCCTAAAAAGGCTTGTCATACGACAATTTACTTAACCTCCAAAAGAACTACATAATTAGTTGCCCATCTTCTAATGCATAACTAGCCGTTTAATATGTTAGCCTAATAACCAAATGCCAACAGAAATGTTAGAGTTTATTGTGCTCCATCCACTCTCCACCCCTAATTATGGTAGACTTCTCAGGATTGTACGGACAACTTGCAGCACTTGCTTAAGGAAACCCAATTATGAAGACGAGAAGAGTTTTGTTCCCGTTTCCTTCGATAATTTATCTCCTCTATAAGTAGGACTGCCCCATCCAGACATCAGCCCATAAAATGTCCTAGTAATGATGGATTGTGATGTCCTCAGTGATATGACACCTAGATTAGGGGTCAGTCTCAAAGTCATGTTAATTGCAGAGAAGGTTCCAAGCATCTATTCTTCAACAGATTTATGCATTTAGACGCTTAAGAAGACTAGTCTCTCTGAAGTTTAAATTTTCAACCGTTGTATGCCAAAGCTGCAGCAGGATAACAGCCGCTCCGCCTACTTACATTAACTGACGTCCAGTTCATAGGCTGTGGTTTTACAGAAGTGGGGGAATTCTGACTATTAGGTGCACAAACACACCTCTGGCCTTGTGACCTATCATATAAAAGGAAGTGTGATGCTTAAATACAAAGTAGTTGCTTTTGAGAACAGACAACCGGTCTCGTAGCAACCTGTTCGCATCGAAAATACTCCAATTCAAATTCTCCTCTACTCCTATAAGAGTCCGCAGTGTGTTACACTGAGACACCGGAGGAGATTTGTCGCCTACCGAAATAATTCGTTTTCATGTTTGGCGGATCATCCTCACTACCCGACTCTGTCGCATGCTCACGATCGCTTTCCACAAACGTTCTTGCTTGGGTAAGCGATCGTGAGTTCTGCGACTAAAGAGTCCATCCCTTTGATTGGGTGGTTTGAAACCCTAACCAACTCACAATGCAATTGCTCTGCTTGCTGATCAGGCACAATTTGTAATCTAGCAACTTGCATGATTCATCACTGCAGTGTGGAAGAGTAATCGCGTCTTCGAAGGGCCAAATCAGCATAGGAACATATCGTAGCCGCGAAAGTTGCCCTGTGGGATAGTGAGGAAATTTCTGGTGCAGCGGATTCCTCTTTTGGAAAAACTCTTCCTCCTCTGACGTAAAACACCCAACTCTGAAATGTTTTACCCCATTAGCTAGTCGTTCGCCTCACATAGTCATACCCACACGGTCGCAAGTAGCAGGGAAACCGGTTTGGGTGGACAGCATTTGTTAGCATCAGGTTGTTAAGACAAATTTACCCATTATGCAATCCTGCCTTCGTTCAGCTGTGAATGACCTCGCTTCTTGTTCCTGTAAGAGCATCGCAAAACTGATTTAGTCTTTGAATCTTCAGATCGAGACATGAGACATTCCTGAAGGCTAAAGCTGTCATAAGCCTCAGGACAGAATGCAAGCAGTGTGCGATGTATGGCCCAGATGCCATGTCGTCCAAGGCAAGGGCAATGGCGGAGTCTTGGGTTCTCACTCACCCGAACAGAAGAGTTAAGCAATCAAAGCATCACACTTTAAATGGCAAGGCGTTTAATGAGGTTTCAAAAGTTTCTGTACAATTCACAACATTACCTGCCAAATAACAATGCATTCCTGCTACATTTGAAGGTTAGATTAAGATTCTCAAATCTATTGCAGCTTTGCAAAAGCAGTCTACAAACATCTTTGTCTCAAGAAACCCTTCATCTAGCATGCTTAACGTCCATTACCTTTGCCTATTTGAAAAGTACCTTAAAAGAAAGTTGAAGACGGCTTGTAGACACCAGTTTTCTGTGGCGAAATTAGTGATCCCATTTTACTACAAATTTGCACATCGGATAATGCTAACATTTGGTTGCCAATATTATGAACGCGTCTGTCATATAACGGTGGAACTGTGCTACAACTACTCCCACCCTATATGGAGGTATGTGTGGACCTAGTCACGCTGCTGTCTTAACAAACACCTCTGTTTATCATGAAGTTACATCGAGGAAGTGAAATGGAAGCATGAGTTGTATAGGTGCACGAGGCCAGATGTAGATCTCATACTTCCCCTTAACATAAATCAGGATATTATGCACTTCTAGTTTTATTTAGTCCTTCGCAGTAGAAATCCAATTTAATTAGAAGCATGAGAGATCCGTGATACTCATGTATTAATTCGATGGTTTGTTTGTCTTGGGTACGTTGACAACTATAAGGCTTCGTCTTTGTTATTCTGTTGAGTGGCATGACCTCCGGAACATTACATCAGCCATCCAGTTCTCCTAAACGTCCGCGAAATGCATTTTGATCTGGTCTTAAGCCTTCTTTCGTCTACGGAGAAACCTCTGAACACTACACTTATGTGGGTGCATTCTCACCTAAGCATTCACAAACCCTTTTAGTGTCCCATTTTCATTAATCGCTTTCCATGAGCAATATTAATTGGAAAGTAGTTTTTGGATAAATTACCACGCTTTTGTAAGAATAATTGCAAACTGGACTCTTGCGGTTCCTTTTTGTTTAACTTCCATTACTTATCGCATTTAATTACTGAAATACATAAAGGAAGGTGTTGTGGCTCCCTTTACGGCATCCTGTTTCACATGTTTCCGATTCCTTACACTCCCCTTGTTTCAACCATCTTTTAGTGATTGAGCTTCAACCTGTAAGAACAGCTGCTAGATGCTTCTAACGATCACACGTTGGTTACAGATGGAGGTTACGCACCAACTTTTATGTTGCTTGGATTGCAAAGACAAAAATAGCGGATTTTCTTCGAGGTAAGTTGGATTTATTTAAGAATGGAAAAGGTAGCATTTCATTTATAGCCCTAAAACATCTCTTTATGCATTGACTAAGATTTTAGTGCAATTACTGAATTCCCTAACCAAAGGTCATCTGGTAAAACAACTACGAATGAATTAAAAGGAATCAGAAAGCCCATCTTTGCTTATAACATCTCATTTTACCCAAAGAAAATGTAAAACCTCTAATTTTGAGACCTATTACAGGTACCACATGGAGTGACAATTGACTGCTGCCAATTGAGCACCTCCTGTAAGTAGTATAGGTATCCTACTAGTTTATGCCTAGAAGAAAAGGTTATACGAGAAGACTGAAAGTTCCCTTGTTAAAAAGTTGAGTGACTACCAAGAAGGAACTAAGAGAAGTTTGTCCTTACTTTGTAGTTAGAATGAAAGGATTTTATTATCGACTATTCTCGATGACTAGGTCAACATCGAAGTTTAGTTTTGGAGTTTTAGTTTAGGTAACCACGATTCTCTTCCTATGTACCAGAATTGACTGACTGGCCGGCTGAGTCTTCATCCGCATTTGCATAGGACAGATTAAGAACGCCTTGGACAACTGGTAATGGCGTCAGCCAGCTCAAAATGCTGCCATACGTGACCCGATGCACAGTCGACACCCACCTAAAGAAACAGTTTTCTGGTAATCTGGTAGCAATGAGTCTCATGACTACAAAAAGGTGTGACCTCCTCGTTTGAAAAAACTTAAAAGCGCCACAGGTCTTACATGTGCTCTGTCAGTGCTTGAGGCTGAATGGAGTGCTAGATGGAGAATTAAGCTATTGTGAGTGGTCAATTAGATTTGGCGATGTTAGGACCACTTTATTACAAAAACAAGCTTGGGTCGGGAAATTGTGGCACCAGAGGATCAGGTCGTAATTTACTTATGAACCTGACCGGAATTTCTTCATTCCCTGTGCTCATAATAAAGGTACAAATTTCTTTCACAGACATGCCATCTTATAGTTTTTTGACCAAGTCAGTATGCTACATAAGCAAGATGTGCTCTTTAATGCAAGATGGATACCGCAGTGACGCAGAGATGAGAATGTATGAGTGAACGCACTTCACCATGGATTGTACTGCGCAATTCGACAATGTCGGGTGACCCAAGGCTGCGTAGCCATCTAGTAAATAAAGTTGCCTCCCACAAACTTGTTTAACCCAACGAAATTTAAACATCTGTTGCCTCTCATACCTTCCATGCATCAGTAATACATGCGATTTTATTCTACCACGACTTTTTACGACTTCTTGCCTGGTGGTCTGAGATCTATTTACCACTCAAAAGTGTCCGATGTGCATACTGAGGAACAGACCACAATGCTGAGTCAGTGGAGTGGAAAGAAATGTTGTTTTTGGCCTTTCAAACCAACGCAAGACCTTATGTCTTGAGAGACTAAATCCTATCATGAGGGTAAATGTGAGTGAGAGATGCCGCTTTATTTCCATTCTCGTCCCATTTTTAATCATCATATTCTAATAACTGACATCGCTGCAAGCGATAATTGTCATTTATTCTTGACATACGATCAGGTGTGAAACAGGAGTGATAGGTGAAAATTATTGGTGAAGAGAAGATAGAAGTGGTTTGATTGCTTTTTACAAGAAAAATTAGTTTTGAAAGGTGACTTATGTAAGTTAAGTTGTTGGTGGAAGAGAAGGGTATCCTGCTGTGGAGCTTAGTTGTTTGGATGTTACAAATTCACCCAACTACAATGCATCTTAACGTAGCTTTTCCAAAGCTGCTATTATGGGGCCATCACATCGCTGCTCAACCGCCATTTGGCAGACAATCCGGCAGCTCATACTCGACGCTATTGTCTGGAGTGTTACGTGGTGAGTTTGCTCGGTTGCACTGTGAAATAAGAATGCGGACGAATGAAAAAACGAAAGAATGAACAGTTCAACTTTTCAATAACCTGAAACCCATTGTACCTAGACTAAAATGCATCTAAGCAGAATGGACTGACTGGAGAGGGATAAAAATCTCCATATTTAGGGCATACTACCAGGTATCAAGCATATGCTACAGAGTTGTAAGACAGTCGTGAGAGCTAGTTTGCTTCAAGACGAGATCCTTCGCATGACAACCTCACTGATGCCAACTAAAACACTGCCCACTTCTGTTTGCTAAGTAACTCATGCCCAATGGCCACATTGAAGCCGTGTCTTCGTGACATCAGTCATTCATGAATTTGGCTTGGTATCCACCAATGCGTGTTTTGGACATCCCAAAGTCTACACACAGGTTCACAGGAGTGTGCATCTGTCTTACTGCTGCACTTGTTGACATGGACTCGCAATGCGCAATTCCTTGAGCTCAAGGAATTTCTTCCTTGGTTTATGTTTTTTAACAGTTTTTATTGCTTGCTTGGCATCTTACTCACCAACCTACTTACCTGATTGATGGTGAAGGAGATTCCCAGTAATGGAGGAGATTATGCACTCAGCGACTAATATTACTAAGGAGGAAGATGCCAGCGTTTCGCCCAATGTTGATTAGTTTATCGTTCCATTACCTGGCAAATAAATTAATTGACTGTTTTTAAGGAGCCATTTCTTTTTGTAGACGGGATTAGATTTCTTGCGTTCCCTTCTAAGCTGAGACCACCTTCACCTTTAATGTGGAAGCCTTTTGTGGATAGATAAAGCAGGAAGTGAAAAAAAACAGTAGGTTTCATTACATGTAGGTTTGCTGTATGCTTCTCATTTGCGGTCTCGCTTATTACGTTGCGGTAGTATAGCAGATATAGACTTGTGGAGAAGAGGAAATGCGATGCACGTGCCGAGCTTTTAAGTAAAAGTTGATGCCTTGGGCAGATTGGCCCACGTTTTAAAAGGGAACGCATAAAATCAGTGTCTGTAGCAGAGGTGATCTGGACTGCACTAATACAGCTGAATCTGACCTTCTCTTAACACTTATCTGTACTCGGATGCAGAGTTAATCTTTACGTGTGACACTGAGTTGAACACACCAACAACCACTTCATTACATTACAATGTCCATTGCTAACAACGTAGATCGCCTACTTCCTAAGCAAATGAGCCGTACAACATCAGTCCGTATCTCCATGAGAAGCTAATTTGTGGTATTCGCACCCATGCCTGATTAAGGACTGAATTTTATATCTATGCTGAACCCCCAATCGCATTACACTCCGAATACAGAAATGTCAGGTCTGCAGAAAAAGCATTGCTTCATTACGGACTTTTAATTTACTGATCATCTCAAATCCTTTAGTCCTTGTCTCGTACAGGAGACATTTCGTATATAGACTGTAACACTTGGGAGGGTTGCTTTACATTCTACCAGCGATGTAAACATTCTCGTGAACTTATGGGTCAAGACTTCTAAGTGAGGCCAAGTTGGGTGGCCTCCCTCCATATATATATGTAATGGTCTCCTTGAGAACCGATTTCAAAATTTTTAATTTCAAGATTGGTACTAACAAAGAGATGAGAATGTCACATTAAACATTATGCCATACTTATTCCTCAGAATCTTATTTCAGCTTTATGTACTGCTCTATCAACAAACTGTAGACTAAAAGCTATCTCAAAGAAATTGGATTCGTAAGAAATTCAAAGTCAATAAAAAGTGTTACCAAAATTAGGCATCCGAAAAGGCTGGAAAGTTAACCCCGAAATACGTGAGGCATAGATTTCATTTTCTCCAGCTTATCAGTCATTAAGCTGGATTGTTTACCGAACTGCCTTCGCAATTTCACTGATTACATTGCCTGATGAGGCAAGTCATTGCATTCGCTGTAAAGATTTTGCCACTGTTCTAAAAAATCTTTAAATGAGTTTTGTTGATTTCGTCTGCCTTTGACCATGAAAACTCGAACTTTGTGCGCCTTATTCATTGGGCCGTTACAATAGCCTCTGCTAAGGGCCAGTCTGCAGTCACCACAATCGCTTTTATGCATGGAAACGCAGAAACGTCCTCTTTTAATCTTAAAAAGCACCAAATTTACAAAGACTGTCAAAAAAACCATGGAGAGATAACATCTGTCTTTACCAATGTGCATTTTTATGCTCAAAGCACCAAACAAAATGTGATTTCGAGCCGGAATCCTTCTGGTTAGCTATGTGATATTAGCCGCGCTGAATTGTTGAGTGTTTGCGAAGCATCGTTTAAAGGATTTAAAGAATCTGGATGATGGTATTTGCTCTTTTTTGCAACTTCTACTGCATAAGCACGCATCAGTGTGGGCTGTAGGCATGGTCAGACTTGCAAAATTTTGATGCGCTGACTACTAGGAGAGACGTGCTGTGACGTGTACAGAATTGAACGTGTAGTCAAAAGGTGTCTACTCCTCAGACTGCTAAGGCGGCATGACAGAGGTATCAGTGTTGCAGCTTTTGAGCCACTCTCCTCCTCTCTTCATTTTACCTGTCAAGAAAAAATCATGCAATTACAACATCATTCAATGAAATCTCAT
The DNA here is from genome assembly GCA_001870725.1 of Taenia solium. Lineage (NCBI taxonomy): Eukaryota > Metazoa > Platyhelminthes > Cestoda > Cyclophyllidea > Taeniidae > Taenia > Taenia solium. The sequence continues at coordinate 26,123 of MIEF01005933.1, read as the reverse complement.
GCTCTTCACAAGAGCACAAGCTGTCCAACTGAATCGGCTTCTTCGAGAATGTTTACACAGCGTGCTTTTAGCACAATCACACAGACACCTCAATACTTACATAAATCGAAACCAGTTGTGGCTTAGCGAACAAGACCGAGCAGAGAGGCAAACTAATCTTCAGATGTTTTGCATGAATTTATATACTGAGTATCAGACTAACAAATTATCCGACAGAGGAGGGGGCCAATGTACATCAAAATGGGGTCATTTACGGGGCGTCCAAGTTTCACGAATGCCAACCTCACTAATGAGGCCTGAAATATTGCCAATTTCTTTGCTTGATAACATATGCCGCATGCCCTTAATTACGCATCGCTCTTATGACATCTGTCATTCGTGAAATTGATTAGGTGTGTGTGTATTCACTTGCTTCAGACATTTCAGTGTTATAAATAGATCCACAGGAGTGTATATAATTGTCCTACCGTTGCGCTCGCTCCTATGGACTAGCAAGGGGTAGATTCTCGAACTCAAGGAATTCATTTCCTCGGTTTATGTTTTCCTACAGTTTTTATTGCTTACTTGACAGCTTACTCACCAACTTGCTTATCTATTTGGAGATGAGAAGGCGGCTTCTAGTGATGAAGAAACACAAACCCACCGCGACTGCCAGCGCTAGGCGGGAGGATGCGAGCGTGCAGCTTAGTATTAAATAATTTACTACTTCATTGCGGCTAATAGGTGAATTGATAGACTTTTAGAGCAAAAATTCTCATCTATGAACGGAATCCGGTTTCGTGAGTTCGTTTGACAGTTAAGGTCCCATTTGCTTATAGAAAAAGAAAAAAGAAAAAAGAAAGTTTAAATATAGTGGATCTCACTACACATGGGACCGATGTAAGTTTCCTATTTGAGGTCTAATTGACTATTTTGCAGTAATGTGGCAGATATGTAATCGTGTAAATGGGGAAATATGTTACATATTCTGAGCATTCACCCGAAAGTAGATGCCTCAGGTAGATTGGCTGACTCGTTGTCAAGGAATGCGTAAAACCAGCACTTGCGTACATCAGGCGGCGCGAACCGCTAAGGATGGGGTGAAAAAGACGGCTGGAATTAATGACTGAAATTGATGCAGCTCAATCCGACCTAACATTCAGTCCTTCTTTCCGATGACATCACGGCCTCTTAGCGACTTCCTTGCACTAAAATCGCTAGCCGCGAGAAGGTAGAGTTTCCTCTATAACTGGATAGACGCCAATTCCGCGTGGACTAAGCCTTACAAGTAGATGTGACAAATATACAAGTTGCATTTTCACAATGCGTGAATTTCCCCTAAATTATTGATGACAGATCCATTTCCGATTTCCACATATTAAGATCTGAATTTTCGGATCGTGAGTCACAATATTTGAAGCCTTAGCCACACCTCATGACTCTTCAGATTGTGCGTGTGCTCCTTTAGTTTATATTTAGCTAACCATAGGGCATGCGGTTTCCTTTGGTTCTGAAACGCTGCCCTCAGGCGCTTAGAGGTGAGGATACGCATTATGCTGGGTCATGATGCATTCTGAGGTAGCCATTAACAGGCGATGGCCATACCGATGACTTGGGCGAGTGTGATGGTTATGCGAACATTCGGGTGTGTGGTGGTGACTTACCAGGGAGACACCATCTAAGCTTTTACAGATTTTGACACTAACAAGTGAATGAAATGCATTATCAAATGCAAACGAGTCAGGTTACGTGATAATACCTCGACTTCTCTGCTATTGTTTGCAATACGAGTGGAAAGGCATCACTAATCGCTGAAAGCCGATGTTGTCTAGAGGATGAGCCCTAAATGCGACATCCCATTAAACACTCCAACAACCACTTCAACACAGTCAGTACTATGAAGAGAAGTATATTGCAGAGAGGTTCATACACGAGCAGAAATGATCTATGCCGGCCTGAGCAGCAAAGAAACACAGCGCTCTCTCCATCACGAAATGTTGGTCGTCACACAAACGCCTTGTGTTTTGGGAGCAAATGGCAATTCCGTTATGACGGATGCAAAGCAATGTCTCTGACAATCCTATTTGAAAATACTACTGCCAAATGTTGACCACAGAGGAATTAAGGAAGATGAGCAATCCTGCTAATCCACTTTGGCCTGTACTTGAATTTAACCCGTTGCCCACATTACCAATTAACTACTGGAATGACTGCCAAGCGGAATGCCCTCGAGGCTAACCTGAAACTCATAAGGACTCGTTCCTCTACACCACTTAAAAACATCGCCGTTCGACAGGGCTTACAAATTTGACGTTTCTGTCTCACTCTCGACATCAGGCACGCATGTATTTATACACATATTCCACTCATACAGAAAGACGGATGAGCAGAAGCACTCTATATTAAATGTTTTGTAGTGCAAATAAACCTTAGTATGTGAAATACACGATAAGTTGTGCATTATTATGTAGTATCGTGGTGGAACAGTATAATCTGAACTACTGTATTCTCCACTGCTACTCCACTTGACTGACTTAAAAATTCAGCTGCTGCTTCAGGCTGAAACGCACAGATTCGTTCCACTAGGTAGTAATTTACACTGCAAGATCAACATTAAAGTTTACATCAATTCCTGTATAACATGTATGTCTAATTTGTAGGCAGCTGGGTAACACACAATGTGGGTAAGGATAAAAATGAGCAATCAGCAATCTTACTTCATTTCCTTTTTTGCCGTCTGTTGGGTTCTGCTTAATTTTGCTCTCCATTCTATTCCCTTTGATTCAATCATGATTATGAAATTTTTGAACGCTGAAAGGAACGGAGGAACAGCATGGTAAGAAGCGTTTGATGAGAGTGGGACAAGGGCAAGGGTGAGTCAGTGCCTATCGCTGCCTCTTTATCACCTTTCCTCCTTTCCCCTATCCCGCACAACGTGGATTCGATTAACTTTTGATAATGAAAACTAGATTTGGCATAAATGAATAAAAAAGCGAAATTTTACCAAGTTTTACCTCCTCTGTATGTGCAAATCAGAAATCCACTCAAGTAAGTGCAGGCGGGTTAACAAAGAATCGGCAAATAAATGTGCTTTACGAATCGCTGCAAAAATTAACAGGAAACAAAAGAGCAAGTGTGGGGCTTTTAAGTAGGCATTGGGGTGGTCAATAGTGTGGACTTCTTGTAAGATTGAAGGGATTAGTGAATGTGTAACCATTGGGCTGTACGCACTTTATGAAACGATAGTCGACTTTGGTACAGTAGATGGATGCACTTCTGGTCGAGTATTGAAGGTGATCTGTTCCCTTGCAAACGCCGGGACCGTAAGCAGTCCCATTCCGTGATTTTCAGTGCAGATGAGTTAGCGTTGTTAACCATTACGTATCCGTGCAACAAGGAGTTAAAATGGCTTTAAGAAGCAACAATCGCTCCTTCCCCTGTATGTAATGACTATCGTATGCATCTATCCAATCACTTCCTTGAGAGTAAAAAACAGTGGCACACTTGAGCTTAAAGTCATTCCCACTGAGCCTCTCACAATAGTGGAGTCGATTTAATTTTGCATTCATGCCTTCCTACATGTGAGTCGAGGGGTATAGATGGTAGGTGAATTCCGTGGTCAACTTCTCCTGGACACTGTGACCTAGGCGTTTGTCTGCTGAAGCATTTCTGTGAGTCAAAACGCATTGAGAGTCGGAATTCTCTAAGAGGTATGCGGTAATTGCAGGTTTATCCTCAGGCTTTAGTCATGTTCGTCATTCATAGAAAGTACTGACAAATTAGTGGCGAGTTGATGCATAGTGGTGGCAGAAGAATGAGAAGCCGCAAATACCGCACATTAATGTGAACAAGGTAATGCTTGCACGAGTCTTTGCATCAAGGCCTCCAACAAAATCATCTCTTATTCTCCAACGACCTTGTAACAAGCCTAGCGGGCGATTCTAAGCATCTTCCAGCGCTTATTGTAAGTAGGTTGCTTTTACAGGTACATTTGCCAGACAATTCACTTTTGTAACTTAGCCCCTGTTTCACCAGTGCAACATTCATTTTTATTGTGGAAGCACCTAACGGTCACAGTGTAGGTCGCTTAGTTGATGTGCATTTGAACCATACAACGTCAGTTCATGCCTCTATGATAAGAAAATTGGTGATATTCGTAAGCACTACCTGGCTAATAACTGAGTTTTACGCCTTTGTAGTACCACTTAGGTGGTACTTCAAAAAAGGAAGGTCAGTCCCGCAGACTGTGCATTTATTCATTCTGAACTTTTAATTTACCTACCGTCTGAAACCTTTTAGCCCTTATCCCACATAGAGGACATTTCGTCTGTAGGCTGTAGCACTTAAAAGAGTTGCTTTTCGTCCTATCAAACAAACACGTAATCCCTGTAGGTATACAAAATCAAGGCTTCTGGGTTACGCCAAGCTGGATGGCCTGTCTCCACATGTAATTCCTCCCTAGCATGCCATTGAAAGTAACGGTTCACTTAGAAAGTGGTGTCGAAATTATCGATGTTAAAATCGGTGCTAGCTAAGAGATGGGACTATCAAGTTAGACTGCTCCGTCATTTCTCAGCAGATCGAAATCCACCAAAACAAATTAGGGTCCCTAAGGAGGTCTTAAGTCGACAAAAGTATAACTGAGACTAGGTAAACCGGAGTTATGGAATGTGAACCCAGAAATATCCGAGGGACAGATTACGTTTCCGCTCACGGACTAGACTAGATGATGTGCATGTCAACTGTTAAGCTAAATTGTTTATCTAAACACCCCTGCTATTCTGTCAGCTACTTTCCTGAAGAGGGAATTATTTCATCCTCCACAGCAATTATGCCAATATTCTCAAGAAATACGAAAATGGGTTCCTTTAAATCTACTTGTACTTGGAATCATTGAATTACACTTTTTGTCAATTGGTGATAGGTTCATTACACTAGGACTACTCTTCAACCTATTATTTGGCGAGTTTGTGGTTATCAAAGCATTTTGATGCACTGATTAGTTGCGCATTCTTGGGAATTCACCTCGGGAGTTTAAACAAATTTGGAGGTGGTATTTACGCTTCGTGTCCATCACACATCTGCCGCATAATCAGACACCAGTTGGTCTCAGCCACAAGGTAGCATTTCGACGTGACGTAGCACTGTAGGTGAAGAAGCACTAGAAAGGTTGTGTGCTGATACATCGCTCGACTCTCTATAACTTCAGCACACTGGCCATTCTCGGGGAGGTATAACGGTTTGTACATATCGACAGTGTAGCTAAAAGCTCTCCACGGCTCACATTGCATAGGCGGTGTGGCAGAGGAATCAGTATCTTATCCTTTGAGTAACTCTCGTCCTCTCTTCACATCTGTTAGGCGAAATCTAGTTTCTATAAAACACTGCAAGAAACTAGCATGCTTATAACAAGAGCGTGGATTATCTGACATACATTCACAGTGTGTTGTAAATGCGAATAAGAGAGTCCAGCTACCATCTTGGATCAAGCAGTGATACTATGCTTTCTAGGATGCATAAGAGAGGAACTAGTTAAACGCAATAAAGTGGGGCAGTTATAGGTCCAGCTATGAATCCCCACAGTGGTGTTACTAATAGATCACTCACCAGTACCTACACGTCCATTATCTGCTTACCCAAAATGCCTTTCAGGGAAAGCGAAAATGCCAAATCTCTTATCACAACGTATTGCATGCTTTTTGTAAGATCATTTTCCTTCTCGTCCTCTGCCATTGTATCTACTTCCTCTTCCTCACTTTTTGGGCCTATACCCTGCATCATGTAAAATGAGTGTATATTTCCACCACAAACTAGGATATACAGCAAATAGCACCTTTATTTAATAGAGGGGCTGTGAGGTCGCTCGAGTGCCTTGAATCAGAGAACTTATTTCGCTCTTCTCATATTCCTACTAAATTAAGAGTAGAAACCAGATCACGTCATTGTTGTCCAGTAAAGCCGTCCTAATTTCTAGAATGGATTAGCAAAAACGAAACCGCAAAAGACAAATGGAGTTCGAAAAAGTCTCTTTAATGCCAAAATATGGTGCATTTCACTCGGCTACACTACACTCGAATAAGGTGAGGTGGGACCATTTACCCATCCTGCATCCGTTGGAACATTTGAGAACGCATGCCGCAGATCTGTCCTGTTATAAACCGGCAAAAGCCAGCACGAATTTCAAGATTTTGGGCTGTCAATGGATGTGGGTGGAAATGTGAAGCTTTAGTTGCATTTCATCCCCTTAATTTAAAGCAAAAGGACAAAAAAGCTAAGATGTTTGTCCTGTTATACGCACAACCTCGCTTTGTATAGTACATTAAATGCAACAATTGTTTACTTGTGGTCCCTTCATAAATGTAGCTATAATGACATTGGGAGGATTTTTATACAGAATGCTTAAGCTCTGCCAAGTATTTTTTTGTATCCACGAATCAAATTAAGCCATTGAGACTTCTAAAAGAAAGCAGTATATTGTACTTTACCGAACAGCTTAACTGAGACAGGGTTCTGAAGGTACGCCCGACTTTTGAAGGGCTTTAGTGTTCTTGACTTCTTTACTCGACTCTCCGCAGACATTGGACAATTCTGGAGACAACCTTTGATTATTCACATTTATGTCTCCTCTACTGTGATCAATTAAGAGCTATTCTCTGTTTTAGCTCAAATGCCTGCACTCATTGCATTTATTTTAACAGCTCCAGTGTTAGTCACTGACAATTATTTTGACTTATCGATCCACGAACAGAGCTTCTGTTGTATGACTACTTGACCATGAGGTTATGAGCTTTCTTAAACCAGAAAAAGAAATTTTGTCGGCAGCAATTAACGTGCGCGACATTTGTGAGTGCCTCCACACGAACATCCCACGCACTAATGAGATCCTACGTGCTGACCGTGCGTAGATCCAACTAATTTACTCATCCATTCTGTCTTCTATTTTTTCAGCCTCTACACTATGGTCGAGCATCTATAAGGACAATGAACACTAAATGAAAAAGAACCGAACTGCTCTGCGAGTTGTTGGATTCCCAGTAGTCACAACAGGACCACATCCTGCTCATTCGTTTGTTCTTCGTCATCGTAAATAACTCACAAACGCATTAAGATGTTTTGAGACCCTTTTTATTTCTCCCGAAATGTTACGCAGTTCGCATCACGATAATATTTTATCTAAAAGGTCTTTAGCGTTATATTCTGTTGATAGCAATGTTGCTGCCATAAACGACATTGTCGAATCACAAGTTGGCGACTTTTCCAAATCCAAGCGGCAACTATTTAGAGACAATTGCCTCATAAAATGCAAAAAATATTAGGTATTATTATCATCCGGGGTCGAAATGCTTCAGACGTTGTGAAAATTATGCAATAAAATAATCGAGCCTCGTCTAATTATACAAGCTACACTAAGGGCCTAACAAAGGTCCAATTAGCAATTTTGACCACCTCTGTTTGAAGAGCATTAGCCATCATGGTTGCAGAGCTTTAACTATGAGGTAAAGACTGAAAGAGGTAGTTCAAGTGTCATTTGGTCGACAGAATTCGGTAGTCCACTCATACTTGGTGCTCTTGTACTCGGTGGTGCGTGACGTTTTCTCTCCCTAGCAATGCTGCACAGTCTGAATGTGTGCATGGAAAGAAAAAGTGAAAGTAGAATAAGATAATGCGGGCAGATCTGGACGAATATATTTAGTTGAGCATCCGAACACATTTTTTGAGAGAACGCTTTAAATGACTAGTTCTCCGCATTTGGACAATACGGCTCTGTCGACAGATGACGGTATGATGAATGCCTAGAACAGATTTCGCCTCTTAAAACTCCCTTACCAAGAGGTAAAAATCATGTGTGTTACAGAATGCTGTGCAAAGTTAGCACGTAGGCTCTTCCAATTCTGGTTACTGCTCGTTGAATGTAAATCTTAAAAAACATCGTTCCACAGGCATTCGCACTTTGTTTAGCATTTAATAGGCTTTATTGAGGTCAATCTATGTCTGAGAACTATTGCTAAAATTGTGTAAGGGATAATAAATAGCTTTCATTCAACAAAGCTGTGAAACCTCCATTGTGGTCGTTATTTTGTCCACTGAATAAAACCCATCACCATCTGCGCGCTTCTTCTGTCTGGACAGTAATAAACCACTGAGAGAAGACTTACCACAGGTTTGAGTACTCCTTATACGTCGGCATAACATCTGAATGAATAATTATGCAGACCTCTTTGGTATCGAACATGTAAGGTAAACATCAGAGTCCAAGCGTTGTCTAGAAGGCAGATCCTCTCGACGTTTGTCGTTTCGGAGGCGTAGACATTTTTTCTCTTCCTTGGTATTCTGTGTACTTTGATCAAGTGGTTTGTCTGGTGGTCCAAAGCATTTATTTTTGTATACTGGATGACATTTCGTGGAATTAGTGACTTCGAGATAGCCCCTCCAAAGGACTGATGGGTAAGGAGAGGTAACTCCTTGGTAATTGGTTGGATCACTGTATGCCGATGTACAAGTTCTATGTTGTGGCTGTGAACACTAACTTTTGTCGTTGGCCATGATTGACTTCCTTATATCAATTTTGAGATTCTCAGTCGATTGCACAAGTTGAACGATTCTAAGGAAAGATGAAATCTGTTTGCGAGCGCTAAAATACTTTTAAACTTTCCAGCTGCCCGATGAATTTTGATAGCTACTGAATTCAAATGGGTTCCATGCCTTCTTTGATCGTCAATCTAGTATCTCTGTGCGTCAATGCGGAGGAGATGCAAGTAATCCTCAAATCAGAAGCTCCACCAAGTTACATTTAGTATTAGTGGACAATCATAATTAAAGTTCGCCTTTCATATAGCCGGATGTTAAGGTTTCGACAAATGAAGCAAAAAAGTCAGAGCCTTGATTAAGCGGGTATTAACTTTGAAAATGAGCTGTGCACCACTATTTGCATGTGTTTAAGTTCAAGTTTCCTTACTTTATGATTTGATCAAATTTAGTTAAAAGGTGGTCAAGGCCCACGGGTAGAGAAACGGAACCTTTTTAAACTATTGCGCAAATGAAGATGAGTATCTTATTGGTAACTCTACTGTGCATAAATTAGGACCTTCCCCTCACGGCTCCTTGGCAGTTTTTTCCACGTTAGGCCACTTTTAGACATTGGCCACCACAGAAAGTTGAATAAACAACCTTTGCATTGGCCGTTGCAAACAAGTAGGTGCTTTACAGACAGAAACTACCCACAAATAAACCCCACCAGTCATTGATTTTTCAAGTAAGTAAGAATATAGTTGACCACGTTACCTGCTCTTTCTTCCTATTTAAGGAATGCACTGGTGAAGGAAGAATCGTTGGTCACCATGTATATTCATTGCTAGTCTTAAGAACACTGGACCAAAATGGACTCTGTTAATCATAGGGAAATAATTTTGTGTCTATTCTTCCTAGCTAATTTATTTGCACTTTAGTGTTGCCCACCTAAACATCTACCTGGATTCTACCCGGTTGCGTACTTTACTTGACGGCTCAACGCCATGGCTAGTGATGTTCAAGTTGTTAATAGCGTTTAAGTAGGGATGGGACCGGGACCATTGTCAAAAGTAATCGCATTCCAAAGCCCTGTGTTAAGGGTCGTCACTGCACCACTCATGCATAACACGCGCCTAAGTATTGCCCTCTATGATCGGGCTCGTTATTAGCTATCAGGATTGTTTCGTTCCGAGTCTTTGGTGACATGAAGAGGAGACATGATTGAATTTCAAATCCTACATTTTTATTTACAAAACCACTAGTTGAGGCCCCTAGTATGGCTCATATGTCTACCATCTAGTGAGAGTACAATGGCAAAGTCTTGAATGTTCGCAAAATCAGTGTTTCCGACCGCCGCTTCTCGCGATTGGCGTACCATAATTGCTGCTTTGTCGACTGTTAGCTTACTTTTAAAACTTATGTTGCTAGCTGCTAATTTGCTCCCAAGGTTCTTTCTCGCTCCTTCTCCCAATCACCTATTTGTAAATAGAAGTGGAAGATGGAAACAACTGAACAATTAACAATACTCTTTTGCTAAAAACCAGTGGGCGTTAGAGATACCACATATAGGCAGCAGAAAAGCAATCGCACAATGTACACAGGTGGTGGTGTATCACAATTCAAATCCCCCTGCCATCCTGCCAATTGCGTAAACTCATGGAACTTTAAGCGGTAAAATGGTGAACACTGGATTTAATTCTGAATTGAATAAAATACAACATATTTGTTTGAACACACTTTTATGGGTTGGAACGGACAGTAAATATGAACCTTGTGATAAAATGGACCCCGTTGGGCCCTGAAGAGGAGAAAGAGCAAACTGGTCATGCTTACTCATGATGGCTATACCCCTTTAATAGTCTCTACCATATCGAAGCGTTGTCCTCGTCTATTTTGCCTGCTTAGTCCATGGTTATGGAATATATTACAGCTTGCTTAAAGTAGCTACAGTCCATTCCACTGTGCCATTTCACAGGCTCAATTTGGATAACCAAAAGTTCTCCCATGGGATGCGGTAAGGTGGTTTAAGCCAAATTGGCCCTAATTCATTGTTAGTCTAATTTGTCATGCCTATACATACAAGTGATTGTGCACAACCTAAATGGAGGTAGAATGAAAGTGCTCTTGACGGTCGTGTTAAGTAGCTTGAGACGCCCCTAGACTTCTAGTTTTCTTGTCAACTCTTCGTTTTGTCCACAGCCTCTAAGCGGCATGGTCCACAAGACCCTCACTACTTCAGCGATATATTGTCTGTCCCATTATTGTTGCCCCTCGACACCAAGAAAAAGGAAAATAACGCGATACTGCCATAACGGAAATGAAACCCGACCCTAAAAGACAACCATCTTCATTTCCATTACTGAAAATAAAACTTCAAGGCAATGGAAGAAGTTCGTGTGCCGCCAGTGAGCGAATCTGTGACTAGCTTTTCCAGAGCAGTAAAAAATCGGAAATATTCGACAAATAATTTAGCCCTATGTTCTGCAGGAATGCTTTCAACAAATAAAGTTATAACACTGCCTGCGACTCCTTTAGCAAAATTTTTGTTGGGTGAAGGCGAGTGACCTCCTCCAACGTTCGATTAGCTGTAATGAAGGCAGATAGATATTGCAGCGAAGTGAGAACAAAATGGAAAGAAGGAGTTGATTCGAAGCATTATTTCCTTAAAACAAGCTTAGTCTCTGTCTTTAGAACAGCTTTTTCAAGAATACATTCTATAATCTCCTAATACGGTTCTCAAGCAGGACTAAACCTCATATCCAGTGAAATAGCCGAGTCGACCAGTGACGTCTCAATCAAAAATTTTCCCAATTGCATGCAAATTCTATTGCTGCCGCGGATGGTTCGTGATTGTTCCTCTTGCAGCACCGACTATATTCTGATGTTTGAAATGAGAGATTGACCAAGGCAATGTCAACGAGAATATCGTAAGAAGAACTAATGTATTATCCTGCTTGTTGTTTAACTTTCCGCTTTGCTTGTGATTTTACTGAATGCACAGCTTTTGTACATCTTCTAGGCGGCATGGCTCCAGAGCCCTACCAGTAGGCCCCATCAGCACTTTTTTCACCGACAATGCAAAACTCTGTCTCAGTGCACACTCGGAGCGGTACAGTAATTAATATTTATAGCTAATTTTTAAAATATTATCATTTTCTGTGGAAGCTACAGTACATTATAATGAGTAGGTACGTATTTCCCTTTTCTAATAAAACTGTGAGCATTGAAAGCCTGTGTTGTAATTACATTGTAGCAAACGGAGTTAAACCACCTCCACTCAGTGTAATTGCCCAAATTTTCTCTGATTTTTAGCGCTAAAATGGTGCCGGTGTGATTGAGTGCACGTCTGTGGAATGCACCTACAATCCAGTTTCTCAAGAACTCCACTTTCCTCACAATTAATTCTTGTGCAAGCGCATTTAAGGAAAAAAACTTTAAGCGTTTCATACACCTGTCAAAATGCCAAAGGTGTCAAACTCGATGATATCAAATCAACAAAATAATGTCCTTTTAAACTGTCTAGGTGATGAGGGGGAGTCATGACGTCTGAAATAGATATCATTTTCGTAAGTGCTTTTTTAATAATGTTTGATGCGAAAAGTCACAAAAGTTTTATTTCTCCAAGATTAATTTATCTTTTTATTGGGTTTCCTTCAGCACCTGCATCCATTCCACTGGACTGAGCATTCAAGCATCCTTTAAATTGCAACAATGCTTAACAAGCTCTTGTAGTAAGCCTCCCTGGACCAATGAGCATGTAAACTCCTATTTGCATTCATTGATTCAACTTCAAGAGATGCAGACTACTCTCGACACACGCACGCACACGCAGATCCACAGGTTTGGGATGGCGCCCACATCAAAGCTTATCTTTATTGCGTCAGTCATTCAGATGTTTGACTAGTTAGTGTTTAACATCCCGAAATTGATACCCGCCCAGCCACATAAACAGGCACACCCATACATAACTTTTTATAGATGTGATCAATACTGGATATTTAATCCTGTATGTTATTGTTCCCCAGTCAGTTTCTTTATTTTCCTTCCAACGACAACTTTATTATTAACAGCTAAAAGGCACGCGTCCTCATTCTTTCCCAACCAGTTGGGTTGGTACAGCAGACGACCATAAAACTGTCCCATTTTATCAGTAGAATTCGGTTCTTTCTTCTGTACAGCAAGCAAAAGAATGAAATCGAATTAATCTAAGCATGAAGGAAGGGTAATTTATCTCACAAATGCTACTCTGAGGGGATACATACTCTCAGTAAATCAAACCACCCAAAAATTTGGGCCATACTTTGTTGCATGGATTGTTGTGATACCTTGTTGTGCGTTAGGCGTGCGCCTCAATGCCAGAGCCAAATTTTGCTGCGTGGCTTGGGATTGTCATTACGTCTTCTTGCGTTTCCTTGCTAGAACAGCACCGGTCAGCTCGAAAGTTGTGGTTAGAGGGCAAACAGGAAGCTGATTCGCATCTTTTGAAGCTATCGCGCGGGAAGTCGAACGCATTTGAAGGCATTTGTTTCATGGATGGGCTACATAATCCTAAAGCTATAATGTAGTATGCCTACAGACGGTGCCAGTTCGGATGCGTGGGAAGGAAGTGCCATCAGCCTAGAGAGTTTTCTTCAGACTTCTGTACTTGTGAGTGGTAAATGGAAATGGATGGCTGTCTGCAAGATGAGGGAATTGAATGCACAAACTGTTCTGAAGCCATCCACAATCGAGTATGATTTGCATCAAACCAAATTGAGTTAGGAAAGCAGGTAGACAGCTGCAGCACTTAGTTGCGAAGTCCATCAACTTCGTTACTTTCACATCTGGCTTGCTGACTGGCTGATTGACTTGTGGCAGGCAGTCTGTCGTAATGCAGGGCTAACTGAACTACCTTACCATTGGTTATCCCTGTACAAATCACTCAACCTCACAGGCATACCTGCTTTAGCTGTCGCGCTCTGCAGATGCAGCCATCCACTCTTTCCCACGAATCGTTGACTGGCTGAGGAGTACATGTTAAGCTGGAGCTGATATTTATCCACCACTCAATACTGCCCATCAGGGTTTGAAGGGACAAAGGAATTGCTTTTAAGTTCTCTTCAGAGGCAGTCGTAACTAGAGAACCAGTCACATATAACACATTTCCAAGTTTAACATATTAAGCGAAGGAATTAACCCTCAAGATCAGCACCCCACTGCTTTCCCTTCATTGCCACCCCCTGTGTTCCATAAAATTGATGTTTCAAGAAATGATAATAGCTACTTTTTAAGGGATAGCCCCCAACGCACTTGGGTAGAAAGTCAGAGAACAAAAGCACAATGGACGTGAAGGCGCTTGGTTTGCTTGCTAACTTTAAGGGGCAAAATATTTTACAATTTGTTAATTAGGGAGGATTTTGTGACGATGCTGATCTCATTGACATACACTACGACCATTGTAGTTGTTTTCCATTTTTTGGAATCATAATCTGACCTTATCCTGCAAACTCCTATAAACGTCTCATTGTGGCCTTGCCAAAATCACAAAGCTGCTCACTTGATTAAAATTAATTACCATCTCTTCAAATGTCACCACTAATCAATCGGCCACATACGAGAATTTCGCTGCTTCGATTGCAGCAAAACTCCCCCAGAGGTTAAGGGTCTGCAGTCAAAATAGCAGGGTTCGAAAAATAGCGATTTGTGGTGATACTTTTTACCTGCTTTACCTATATTTTAAGTCAGAAGAAAGAAATTGCTGCAAGTGCTTGGCATTCCTTTGACAGATAATGTGCCAAATTAACCTAAAGTATTAATTACCAAAGGAATTGAGTCCATTTAGACCGTTAGCTAGAAGCAGCTCGGTGCATATTGGTGCTTACAACACTGATTCTTACCTGAATTGCAAAATTAAAGCTTCATTTTCCACTGATGCTAAGAATTATTGCGTACTGATGAAGGAGATGATGAACCAATGCAGTATTTTTAGCCACTTGATGAATTCATTGCTCCAAATCCACAACCACAATAAATTCAGTGACTAAGTTCTGGTGTAATTGGAAGCTTTACAAATCAACTATCCGCTGTGTCAGTAAATCGACGCTACCAACACCACCTGTAGCGGGATTCTCCCGTTCCTCCTCTTCCTTCCTTTCCACCTTGGTATGAGAAGGACGAGTTCTTTTGGCCATCTCTTTATTTAAGAATACAAGGCGGTTAATATAGTCGATCTACTGGGGTTGCGACTCCGGCTCAGGCGGGGAAGCGAGCTCTTCTGCGGCCACGTGGATCTTGTGTTCCCGCCTCTCACCTACAAAGCGCATATAAACACCACAATTATTACACCACCACCTTTATGGAACACTTCTGTTGCAGCACCGACTAGTATAGGGAGCAATTTTGGTTTGCTAGCAAGTTGTCATAGTTAACTACAGCTTACACAGAAGCCATGATGTTCAGTCATTTGAGTGAGAAGGGTTGTCACTGAGGCCCCAACTAGAGCGTCCAAAGACGAGTGAGTTCATAATTCGAAACAACATAAAATTTTGATCAGTAATGCTTGAAAGAGAGGGATATCAACTTCATCAACGAGTGTTTAACTTTAAAAGGGGTCAATTGAACAGATATTGAATAAGTGGAAACCAACACCAATTTCTCAATGTATTTCAAGTCACGATCAACAGCTTGCTGCTTGCTGAATGAGAATTGAGGGCTGTGATAGATCGGTCCTATGAGTTGATGAATGGGGTAATATAGCCTCGAAAATTGATCCCGAACCTCCTATTGGTCAGTTTAGGTTAAAATGAGAAGGGGTAGCGGAGACCTGAATGACCTTCATGTTTTCAATTCACATTGCTTTAGAGGGGTCCATATAAAGATTTCTTGCCAGCTTGCATAAGATTTTACGTTTGCTTTTACTTTTTTCCTCCTCATTACAAGCGTATTATGTCTACTGCTTATGCCTCAATCGACTACCCTAAAAATGTTCTGCTAATGGTAGGTAATGGTGGTATTAGGGAAGTGGCACTCAGACCTAGGATCATCCTCAGACATTAATTAAAATACAATTTACAAAATTTACAATTATTTACTTAAGAAAAATATCCTATTTGCATTTCAAGCCATTAATTGATGTGCTTGAAGCCTTGCAAAGGAATGGCAAGCTTTCCTTTAGCATTTATGCATTGAGATACAGTTTGCTGCACCTATAATGTAGCAATAATAAGCTCAACTTTTAAAAAAGGTCCCATTAGGCCTTTGACCTGTAAAGTAGTGATGAAATACAGCAAGGGCTTGAAGTGTGTGAGTCAGGGAACAAATAGTCTTTTTCAGTAAAAATGCGTTCCAACTGAAACGGATTTGTATAACATACTACGTTAAGGAATCGCTGTTTAGTGAATCATCACTTGAGCAAGTAGGTATCACAGTTCCTACATAAATCGCATATATCTCCTTCGTTTGGGCATCTCGACTTTGGACTCAACACAATGCCCACCCGGCTTGCAGCTTAGAGGATAAGAATAACAGATTACTGCATTCCTTACCATTGCAATTGAATGGGAGATCATTAGCGTGGAATCAAGTAGGTGAAGTACAGGTTGCTCTGTGAGATAATGAAAGAGGTTCTGTTGTAGTGAATTCCCATTTCAAAGCAAGCTTCTCCAATGTAAAGTAGTCCATCCGTAAAATTTGGCACTTCTTTCTATCGGCAGATTGACTGATTGATGGTGGGGAACGGAGAGATGGCTGATTCGGAGGAATTCTAATGAAACCATCTTACCTCCATGATATAGTGATAGATGCGATGCGATGTGAGCTAGGTGAAGGGTATTTACACACGTATTCCTGCTTCCACAGGTCTTTACAAATCTTCCTATCCGCAATATCAAATAATGGAAATCAGCACAACTGTGTGTTTGATTAGGGTTTACTTCCTTCAGGACCAAATATAGCATTCTGAGGCCTCTCAGAATACAAAACAGTTAAAATACTAAGGTTAAAGCTTCAATGTTCGCGCACAGAGCTTTCGAGGGGTTTCTGACACCGCCCAGAGACCATGGCCTTGGAAATAAACTGAAGGAGCCTTAAGTGACCAAGGGACCAAAATGAAGCAAAGTTGTTTTCAAAGTAACAAGCATTGCTTTATGATTTTAGGCGTTTATTAACAATATCTCTTATTAAGGGACTGATGAGGATCCATTTCTTTCTATTTTATGGGTTAATTTGAATTTACTAGGGTCGTTATTTCTGTTTATAGGTAGAAAAAGTTGATAATTAATTGAAAGGTAAACTGCAAACCTTTTGATTTCAAGAAAATTCTTACCGTGCAGCGTGCTTAACGCAAAATAGTTTACCGCTTAAAGAAGTACCATGGGAGAAGGTAGAGTGCTGTATGCAGTTATTAATTTTTGGTGGTAAGGAGGTACTAACTATTTTGTTGTACAGATTTACGCTTCTCTAGGTGCAACCACTCAATTGTGGACAGTTTTAATATAACTGTTTTAATAGAGATAAAGTGCTCCCACCATCACACTCGTCTGCTTGAGTGGTTGAGAGGAAGGCGATCACACGGGCACCCCAAGAACTCCCCCCCTTTCCCTTTATGGAGGGACGCGCATATCTAATGAGGCAGTTATCTATTGCAAAAAACATTGAGAAAAAAAGGTGCTTTGAGGTTGAATAATTCAAAAGGGCACAAAGATTAAAACAAAGGTGTCATTTTCTCTTTAACCTATGTCTTAGAAAGTTATGAATGTTCATTTCTTCTTCCATTTACAAAGTGATCAATCATTCACTTTGCTTCAACCACCTTTTCGCCACTTCCGAGAAGGCAGCTTTAAATTACAAATCAGAACAGAGGAACTTTGATGCTTTTGTATCACTTTAATTGTATGTTTATTGGTTTCAGCTGCAAAGTTACTGTGCTTAATGACGATCCCTGGGCCATGCCAATAGCAACTCAGCTCTTCCATAAGCCAATGATGCATACCCAACCCTAGTATTATATCTCCTTTCGTTTTAAGGGACGTTTCTAGGTTCTACTCTTATTTAGCCGCAATCTCACCTAAAAATTTGCAATCCCTACAAGGACTCCATTTCGATTATCTTTCCTCACAATGAATTTTTCTCAAACATACCTGCAAGAACCCTCGTCCAAGACTTTTAATTAATCCATTTTGATGTGTCTTTTCCAAATTCTTATTAACTTAACCTCCGTTATTTACCTCACTTGGTAAATGAAAATCGTGTTAATTTGGGATGGAAGGAATTATAGCTGCCACTTTCTTCCTTCCACCATTGCTTGGCTCCAACTCCTATCAATCTACCTCCGATCCTTAAAAGTGGAGGGGACAAAGATGCATCCAAAAAAGCAGGGTTCGAGCCGCCTTTTTGACGAAGGTGAAGATGCGAAGTCAAAATCCTGCAAGAGAACGAGTAGGTAATATTAATTTACCCAGCAACACTGATAATGTTTTCAGCTAGGAGAAAGAAAAGTTACGGATTCTCTCAAAATGATATGTAATTACTCGCGGAACGAAAGAGCAGTCTTTCCTTTAGTGCTTAAAGGCAGCCTTTTGTGCATTAATTAGCAGGATAAGGCCAGGAATGAATGAATTTCTTGCTAGTAAGAGACTGCTTTGCCTGATGAAGTTACTCCAGATGAGGAACCTAAATTATGGAACCTCAATTCCTGCATAACTCCTCCTTTTAGCTCGCAGGAAAGATGTACGTGGAAGACACATAAGACGCTGTGTGATAAGTAGCGCTTTTGTTGAACTCAGCTTAATGATCATTTAAGCACCTCAAGTAAGTTGCCTTAGTGACTTGCTTTAAAAAATGGGGGCCTTATTAATAAGCTTCAGGGGCTAAGCGCTGCACACCAATGAAAAAAATTAGAGAAAGTTTTACTAGATCTCTCATCAAGTGCCAGTTAGTGTTTTTTTAGCATTCTACACAATTTCACTCATCTCTAAGTCGCTGCGTTGTTCAGCCCCTCTAGGAGTCCCTCGGGTTTGAGAAGTACGCTGACTTGGACTACCAACTCTTCGCTAATTTTTTCATGCAAAATTTCATTTCCACTACCAGGTTTTGTTGCTTTGACTAACTCTTGACTTATTTGTAAAAATGACAGGGGTTGAAAGAATTCTTATCTGGGTACGATTGTCCTTGGCAGCTTCCTAGACATGTGATGAACGTTGAAACATGAAACCTCTCGCATCAATTCTTTATGCACTTTTCATGGGAGTGCACTTCTCCATTGAGTAAGCAACTTTTTCTCGAGCCTTGGCGAAACACATCCGAGGCCTGTAACCCTATATGGAGGTCTGCATTTAAAAGATGACAAAGTTGTTTAGTCATGGCACTCATTGCTGCTAACCAATCTGTTAGTGGGTGAACATTTGGGAGGGAGAAAAGAGGAGGAGGAAGTAAGTGACAAGTGACAACGAGACACTAGCCCTGTGCCCATTGTCGTGAACTTCAAAAATGCCTTTTTATATGACTGACCCTTTGCTCCTTTTCCATACCATGTTGCTTTGGATAATGCTCACTATCTGGTATTAAAGTAGCAAAGACCGGCTACTGGAATTTAAGCATTCTTACTTCCAAACTAATTCAGAACGTCTTTATTTTCGCAGTTTCGTCAGATCTCTTAAAAACAGGTTCAACATCTGTATTTCGACGTGTAGACTGATTTTAGAATGAAGTACGTGAATTGATTCCATCCAAAGTGGTCGGCAAAAGTTTTTGTTGGTTTGTGATTTTGACCGACGGCTTTCACATTACATCTATGCTGTACGTGGTGCTAAAATTCAACTTCAGCCTAACCTTAAGTGAGACTGTTGTTCATTTATGGATCCTACGTGATTAACCACAGGCTAAATTGCGTTTTTCAAGCGTCGGAGTAGTCCACTTGTTTTCTCTCATCAATCGCAATGCTCTCACAAATGCTGCTGAGTCTTGTGACGTGATTTGACCTATTCTGAACACAGAAACCTTGATACTTGCAGCTTGAATAAGAAAATTAATGTCGCATACATTCTGGAATGGCACTAGAGGGATTTTACATTCGCACTTTCTTTCCACCATACCTACTGCAAAGGGTTAATATTATTTTAAAAAAAATTAGGTGGATTATTGGCAGCAACCACGTGCTTGAAGAAGAGTTTCCTTGCCTACTGATGGGTGCTTTTCCCGTCTTACGATCTGAGCCATCAAATTAGGTAGATATCCAATGAGATTCACACAGATGCAGTCGTCCTAAGCCGTATCAGTTGCTTTTTTGGAAAAAGTAATGCCCTACTGTGATTCTAAAGCCAGGCTGTCCCTTTTGCGGTTCCGTTGCTACGGTTGTACAATCGCACGGGGTCTTTCAACCTCTTCTGCCTTTATTCAACCGATTGAAGTTGGTTAGTCAAGCCAAAGCATTTATGCTACACCTAATGGCAGTCACAAAGGTAGAGATGATAATTTCGTTTCCCTTCTATTGTCACACTCCTACCTTTCTGACTATCTCACCAACCATGTAAGATAATACAAAAGAGGCAGAATCTACTGTAGTTTGTGACTTCCAAACTACTTAATGGCATCCCACCTTAAGGAATGTTGCCATTTGCATTCTCATTTGTCAAGCTTTTTATTTTCCAATTTTACCACCCTAGTAAACCTCTTCAACACAGAACCCAAAGTGTTGTGGATAAGCTACATAATCAATGTCTAGTTTGCCTTTGTGGAACCTTACCTCCAAGGTATATTTTATAGACTGACTCAAAGTTTGTGTGAAAGCGGCCTCATCTTTCAGGCCGATGTAATATACTGATGACGTTATGTTGGTTAGTTCCCGCCT
Organism: Taenia solium; assembly: GCA_001870725.1. NCBI lineage: Eukaryota > Metazoa > Platyhelminthes > Cestoda > Cyclophyllidea > Taeniidae > Taenia > Taenia solium. Next base: position 5,812 of record MIEF01005933.1, on the reverse strand, counting down.
CAGTCATTAATGACAGAAAATGAAAGAAATTAAATATGGGTGAGATTATTCTCAGTAATTCCGAAAATGTGTTGATGATTAAAAACATGGAACTTCTTGCAATGCGGAGCAGTTTAGTATTATGGTTTACCGACCTTTGGTCTTTTTGGTGGGACCTGGCTTTGGCTAGTCAAATTCAAGTGAACTTCCCACAAAAGCATATTTTTCAACTAAATAGGCTTTTTATCCTTCGGCTTTGACACAACACATCCGAAGTCCATGAAGCTTTTAAGGGTGTGTCTAAATAAAATGGTCTTAGCTCTTTGCAGTTAAAATACGCAATGTTATCAAAGGACCAGAAAATCATCTTACCAAAGTGGGTGTTGAGTTCGCATTCAGTCGCATTGCGACTGTGATCTCAACAGAGCCAGCTGGCCGCAGTTTACTGGTGTTTTGAATGAGGATCAAAAAAGTTAGTGAGAATGTCATCTTAGTGATTTTACATATTAGCATTGAATAACGTTGGCTAATGAAGGCGCTTACATTTGCACCAATTCGATAGTGCTATTCAAGAAGACCGTGCCAGCAGGGGTAGGTGTGTGACACCACATAAAAACTTAACTCAAAATTCGCTTCTCTTTGCTTATACTCCTCTTTACTTTACTTTGCAATGGCCTTTTAGACCCTAATTTGTGGCATGACGGGTGATCAAAGACGTTTTTTGATCTTTTATTTACATGTGGCAAGGTACTTTATTTCAGCTAGTCCCTTGAATCTAAAAGTGCGTTCGCAAAGTGAGCAAACAATAAAATCCACCCATTTTTACCATTCTTTGAGGGTGAGGGGCACAGGTGAACACCTCACTTTCCTCTTCATCTATTCACTCGACTTATCAATAGAGTTGCAGTAAATTTTATCCACTGATGCTATATTTAGTCCAATTGTTGCATGAAGTTAATTACCCCAAATCCCCATTAAATCGAGGCTGAAGATGCAGCCTACACTAGGTGCTTAAACGATCGCTATGAAAAAGAGTAACCAAATCAATGCTTATCACGTCATGCTCTATTGATAATAGGCCGCCTGAATCAAAATTTTTCACTTTGGATTGGGGAAGTGAAGGGTTGTGTTTGCGTGGAGACTCCTTATTTCATTCAGACTTATTCAGAATGCTTTCACTAGCAGCAACTTAAATAGGAAATTCAGCAGCTGGATCGCCTTCTTATTTAACGCACCAAAGATTGTTTTAGGTAGCTCCAAACAACTGCATTTTCCTTCTGTAAGTAATGTAATCTTAACCCAAAATAATTCTACGACCTCCCATCTACTGGGTTTGAAAAAGCATGGGACCTGATATGCAAATAAACTTCATGTGATTGTCTGGGGGTTATTTTGTCAGGCAGACTGCCTTAGTCCCATGAGAAGAGCTAATCATTCCCAGCTGTCACCAATGGCCAAGAGTTAAAATCCCGTGGCAGTTTTGTACAGGTTTTAGGTTAGTTAGTAGGTGGTTGAAAGAAAAAAGGGAAAGTAAGCAGACAGGAACATGTAGAAATCGTGTGTAGAAAGGGAATAAAAGGGTGTTCCAACCATCCATAGTGCCTTTATGAAGATGTCAATTAAATAAACATGCAGTGCCTGTCTGCTGTCCGCTGATTGGATGGAAGAGAAATGAAAACAAAGTGGCAAGGAGGAACAGGCACGATCAAACTACTTTAGACACTACCATTCCAACTGAGTCTGCTTTTGGGCTGAAGGTCTTTAGACAGTCATTGAGGTTTTGCGATGACTAACAACTTCTTCCTTCCCTAATATAATTCCCAGATGGGCAGAAACTTTAGACAAAGTGCGGTTAACTGTATTCTTGCTTGCATGCAGTTCGATGACTGGTGCAACTGGTTCGCATATACTTTCTGGTTGTTAAGCACCGAATGGTTTGTGCTGGCCATGACGCTCTGAGGAAGAAGCCTGGTATGCATTTAAAGGTGGCCTACTGTGAAGTAACTGCTAATGAACAATGAGAAGAAGGTCGGCATTTTTACAAGGCATTTTTACTAACTACGCTTGTGCAAGAGGCTAAATAGATCCCGATTTTACGTTTGTGCAGCAAAATATTTATCCCTAACTAGTGGTGCTTATTTATCGTTTTAAAATTATCGATCAAATTGAAGAGCGTGGAGATGAAGCAGGTTAGTTAAATATGCATTTGTGCAAATTTTATCACAGTCAAATAATATTATGTGCTATTCAAAGAACGAAGCACAAACCATTGCCACTTTCAAGCCCTCTTCCTCTGTCAAGGCTCTGGTTTTACTATTGTTGGTTATAAGTGAGGCTGCCCTTAAGCAACAGCGTTTGCATGCACAGATACTGCTTGAGGGAGCAGAGAAGATATGATTCAAGTGCAACCAATTCACAATCCACCATCACAGTTTAGCTGAGTGCAGTGAGCAGCAAATTTTGTCAAACAGTAGGGAAATGCGGAAATATCTTGTTACATACAAGCATGCTTTACCTTTTCCAAAACTCTATGATCGCTTATGCCTTCCAATCACATTGCGTCGCTGGAGGGAAATGAATTCACCACATACCGCTACGGACAAGAGCATTGAATACGGACGACCTATCGAGCTCTACCGGCCGAGAGACACTTGAAGTTCCTTTTCTGCACGTACCTTATAACTGGAGCTCTGCATTTATGACGGCTAATACTCTTCAGGCGGCTTAGCCCATAAAATTAGGTATGGCTTGATTATTCTTCTATGTACCTTATTCATTGACTGGGATGTTTTGACTAGTCCGGTAATGATATTCAAAGATGCCTGCACTTTCTAAAATGTTTCCCCAAGCGGTTGTCACCTGGACTTAAAAATAGTCACTAATTCATGATTCGACATTGTCAATAATGACAGCTGCATTGCTATCAACAGTATGTAAAGTTGAAGATTTTTAGATAGATCATTATTACTTTGTGAACTGCATACCAGCTCGCGGGAGACAAAAAAGCCACTCGAAATATTTAGGGAGATTTGTGAGCAACTTACAGTGGTGGGGCCTTTACAAAGCAGCAGGACTTAGTCCTGTTTTAACCATCGTGATACATAAAAATCGTGAGGTATTTCGGCTTAATTCACAGTACAGCGAATGAGAATAATGGGAAGACAGAATTGATGAGTGAATCACTTCGACCTACGCAGGAGTTGATGCGGAAGTTCCCATCAACGCGTGGGCTGGTAGTAAGGAGGCATCCATAAATGTCGTGCACGTTAATTACTACTTACGAAAATATGTTTTTCTGGGTGAAGAATGCCTATAAGCTCATGGTTAACTAACCACATATTAGCAGCCTCGCTCGTAGGTTGACAAACCAGTTATTCTCAGTTAGTTACACTGGAGTTGTGAATAGATACAATAAGTGCAGATGATTGAGCTGAAGCTGAGAAGAACTCTTGATTAACATCAGTGAGGAGATATAGAGGCGCGTGATTAAAGTTTGCCCCGCTCAACAAAGCTAAAACATCTAAGCGCTTCAAAAACTGAATGTGGTCTTAGAGCCTCTTCTCAGTCGGATTGCTTAGTAAAGTCATTACAATGACGTTTTGAATGATCCGGAGACAGATAACTACCGCATCTTGCAAATTAAGTTCGTGTTAATAAAATATACAAAATTTTTGGCCCACTGCGTCCTTGTGCTCTAACTAAAGGGTGTGAAATGTAACTAGAGCTTTACATTTCCACCCGCAACCACCGATCGCCCACATTCTTGAGATTCTTGCTGACTTTTGCCAATTTATAACGCGACAAGTTTGCAGCATACATTCGCATTTGTTTCATGAAATGCAAGGGACTGAAATCGTCCAAACCCACCTTCTTTGTTTGCAATGTAAAAGCATCAAATTGCATCAAACGATGGTATTTAAAGCGAATCGACGAAATGTAGTAGACTTTCGTGATTTCTTTTTTAACCAACACACTTTAGAAATTAGAAACGGCTCCACCAGCCAAAATGAAAGCAGTCTAGTTACTGCTTTCAATTTAACGGAAATGTGAGAAAAGCTAATCAACTTACCCTAATTAAGAGATCACAGCTCCTCTATTAACTTAATGTGGCATGCTGTGTGTGTCATGGTTTGTAGTAAGAGACACACAATCAATCAGCATGATGAAGATGGCAGACTCAAGATTCGAGGACTAAGGATGGAGGAAGTGGGAAGTGATATTACTGGAAACGTGTAATATGCTGCAAATTTTTCGCCTGCCCTGCCAAGCGGACCAGGTAAACTAATAATGGATGTGTATGCGCTGCGGAGATGCCTGATTAGCAGCATCACCATGGAGACCCATAGTTAAGTCCTCTGAGTCTCTCATTTTATTGTTTTATCCTGGCTTCCCTCTTGCTCATTCCAGCACATGAGATCTCACTATTATTACTGTCTATCACCCTCAATCGCATCTACAGCATGTGTTTGAAGAAGGTAATTTAGTTAAACTGTTATACTTGCAATTTTATCCTATAGTATTGTATTAATGTCATTTTATTTGACAGAGGAGATGAAGAGAGGAGGAAAGTGACGCAAAGGGTACGGCACTGATTCCTCTGCCGTAGTCAGAAATGTGGAGACCTATTGGCTACACCTTCGATCCTGTACACATCACAGTACCCCCCTCCAAATAACCAGCGCATCAATAGTGTATAAGATTGAGCATTCTATGAGCACGCATTCATTCCACCGTCTCTTATTAAATACTGATATTTTTTGATTGGTGAGATAATCAATTAGAGGCCAGTTTGGAATCGTATTTTGTTTGCACTTTGAGTTAATGATTGGCGATTTAGTTGGTGAATGTTTGGCTAAACCATATTAATCCTTGCCATTTATGACTCATTCGTCTGATTGCAAACCAGGAGGCCACTAGACACAGAAATTAATGCAAACTTTAATACGAATTTCACTTTCTAAGTCAATGCCTGGAGGAAAAGCACTGATTTATAAAGAAAGCATCGATTAGATGAGTTGGAAGCACCAGCCCAAATGGCACGTCAGCTTAGTGGAGCGGCAACAGAGAATGCAGAATTTTGGCTTATGATCCTCTACTGAGGCATGGCATTGTGGCGTACAACCCGTCTTGTATTTCAAGTAGTAAGATTTGTTTTTACTACAAAACATGCATGTATGGGTTCCTGGCCGTCCATCCCTCTGCCAGGCTGTAGGTTTGGAGCATGTACACAAGTATATGGATGTCAGTTACCTAAATTAAAGTGACGACGTCAAGGTTTTAAATGCTGGCGGTTGGTGATGTTTATTGAGTGATGTAAAGAAACAAGTCTCTAGAACACCAGGTCTAAGCTGAAGATATCCTGCGTAATGACAGTTATTTAGTTAGGTAGATTGTTAGTTAAAAACAAATTGGATTAGCAGGATCGTCTACCTCTAAGAGCCAGTTAAACGGTGGTTTGGTGTCTTCATACTTGTAGCTTTAAAAGTGAATGCATTAAAAATGGCCAACTAAATGGTTGTTACATTGGCTACGAATTAAGCAATTACTGAGGTCCCTTTTAAATGATTATTGATAAAATAAGTCCTCAAAGGTTATGCCCTTAGGAATGTACATTCTAGCTACTTTTATTTTTTCCTTACCATGATTTCTCTCTTAGTACCCATATTTCACATTTGTTCGTAGGTCTTATGTCAAGAAAAGAAGATAATTATCACTTAAAGCAATGTCAGTTAGGAGAATACAAAGATTGAAAAACAGCACGAATTGAGTTTAGTCATTTGGAAAATAAGACCTTGTGTTGGTTTGAAAGGCCAAAAACAACATTTCTTTACAC